>JASANH010001401.1:0-89855 GCA_030248295.1 Mesodorylaimus sp. YZB2_4
CCAACATCCTACGTATGATGAAGATCGCGAGAATACGAGTGCTTTGGAGTCCAGTGATTCAGAAATCGACAGTGATGCGACGATGGTCCCATCTCAAGACCAGTCAGACCCGTCATCGGATGGAGAAACGGAAGCGAGGAAATCAGCCATTGCTATGAGTAAGTCGCCTATGCCAGCAGTTCGTCGAAGTGCGCGTTTGAAAGCGAAAGTGGCGAACGAGCCGAGCGGTTACAGTATGCCGACGGCGAGAGCTCATGGCCCCCCAGGCCTGCGAAAGGAACCGGAACAGCAGAAGAAATACGAAGTGTCATCGCCTAAGCAGGGAAAGAAGAGAATCAAGTTGGGAAGGAAAACGATTATGGCCGAGCCTTTGCCAGACAAATTAGCTACACCAGGCCGTTTGGTATGGGTTTTCTTTTATTCGGACAGTCGGCATCCGCTCCCAGCGGTGATCGTGTCACCAGATTCGATGGATGCCGAATTGATTCGTCAGTCGAAAGGATGGAATGAGAGTAAGCGAGCTGTGCGATTTTTCACTGGTTCGAATCGTCTATTTGCTGCCGCCAGAAGCAAAGTGTTCGATTATCGTGAATATCGATTGGCATTCAGCAGCTCTGGGAAGGATTACAAGCAAGCCATTGAGTTAGCCGATCAGGAAATGGCTCGTCAAGACAAGAAATTGCCCGACCCGAATTTGGAATCGTCAGCCTCGTCTACGTCGACGGCTGACGTGATCTCGGATTGACTAGGGAACATGGATGAGGTATGGTGTTCAGGCCCAGCCTGTGACACCCTTGGATATGCCCTTGATTTTGGTTTTTCTCCCGATTTTGGCCCCGTGTGTTTTTGGGTTTTGGCTTCGGGCCCAGCCCATGGTAGATCGTATCTAAAATTTTTTCACGTAAAATTCGTTGGTATATTTTGTGTCAAAATTTTATCTAAGTGACTGATGATTTATCTAAGTGTCTGGACCCCGTCTGTTTTCGTCATCGCCTCAGTTTAGCCTTTCTTTTTGCCCAGTATGTACGCCCTCGTTTTCAAGTCAGAAATAGCCTCGTATGAGCTGTTTCTTCTTTTTGCCCTTGTTTTGTGTGCAGCGCATAGTTTCCTGTTTTTGTGCTAGAGTTCGAGTGTCTCACGGCCCCCTTTTGCTAGCGGCCGGATGCCTGCGTGAGATAGCGTGTGTTTTTGCTTTGTGTTTTGTTCGTTCGGCCCCGCTCGGCCGGCGCCGATCAAGTCGCCTCAGAACCAGCCAACGTCGATCTATTGGGCGCGCCCATCTGGTACTGGCCAGGCCAGATGTGGCTGCGCGTGCGATTCTGGTCTCTCAGTGCATTTGCAGTGCGTTGAGCGCGTCGGTCGGGCCCCGCCTGCGAACTGTGTCATTATTGCTAATTGCTAATTGCTAATTGTCAAGCTTATTGCCCATAGCTCAAAGTTTTCATCGTCAAGTATTTTCGTCGATAGCCCAGTCTTCATAGCTCATAGCCGTCGTGGGGTGGGGTGTAGCGCAGTGTCGGCCCCGCCCCTCGATTCTGATTGGTCGCCAGTGTGCGCCAGTCTCGGTGCGCATCGACGCCGTGCCGTCGATTTGCGCAAGGCGCACTGTGGATGTGCGCAGCCGGCCAGAGTGGTCGGCCGAGTTTTTTGTTTGTTTATTGACTACGAGGCGTGTCGAGTAGCTATTTTTTGCGTGTTGTCTGATAGTTTTGTTATGTTTATGAGTATTTCAAGCCCGTCCTACCTTAGCCATGCCCAGATACCTGTTTATTAGAATTTTGCCCTTATGCCTTATGTATGAGCTAGTCTCCGAGCCCTATAGTATGATTCCAGCCCATAGCCATAGTCTAAATTTGTCTCTCGTCCCGAGTAAGAAGTTTTTCGTCAAAGTAGAATGTTTTTTCGCCCCATTTTGCCCTTTTTGCTATTTCGTCGAATTTTCGCCCCAGTATTTCGAGTATTTGAGTATCATCGCCTATCGTATCGAATCCGCCCAGTAGTTTTGCATCGAACAGTTTATTTTCGTCACGATTATTGCTCTATTTTGCCTTGCGTCAAATCTTTGATTATTCTGATTGCGTATTAGTTCCGATTTGCATCACTATTTTCTAGTATGGCATGAATTCGATTATTGTGAGTACAGCGGTGCCTCTGCTGCGGCCCCGCTGCCTGTCGATCAAGCATCAAGGTTGCAGTGGTCATCGAAATAGTTACTTTCAAATGCTCGAATTGTAATGTTAAATCGCCAATTTTGGAATAAGTATTCGCTGCCATTGTATTTGCAGCTCATGGATTAGGACTTCACGAATTTTGATTATTGGCATGCCAGAAGCGACAGCGATTTTGGAGCGTTATCAGCAGAAATATCTGACGGTTGGTGATGAACAAGATCAAAGTGCTCCGTCTGGTGTGTCGCCCCGCGAACAACAAGCTAATCGAGAAAATATTGGACCTAATATGCAGCAAGAACCAACGTCTATGGATACCGGATTGGAAGAAAGTCAGCGTCCTCAGCCCCCGGCTGCAGTGGGTTTGGAGGATGCTTTGGACGATACAGTATTATTGGAAGAGCGACAATCGGAGGAAGAAATGGAGGAAGATGATGGATCGGAGAGCGTGCGATCGCCCTCGTACACTCTGCCGCCATTGGATAGTGAGTAAGTCGTATGTGTTGGAGAGCAGTAGCAGTGCCATATCAGGGCCTGCAAGTTACCGGATTTGGTGTGTTTGGTGTGTTGTGTTTTTCTTCACTT
This sequence comes from Mesodorylaimus sp. YZB2_4, assembly GCA_030248295.1. Lineage (NCBI taxonomy): Eukaryota > Metazoa > Nematoda > Enoplea > Dorylaimida > Dorylaimidae > Mesodorylaimus > Mesodorylaimus sp. YZB2_4. Next base: position 2,754 of record JASANH010001401.1, read on the forward strand.
TTTCATTTTCATTTTTTTCGGCCATAGGGATCACTGTACATATCGTGTGCGCCATATATAGCCCTTACGTGGGTAGTGTGCATTTTGATAGGTATTTTTGGCAGGTTCAGCATTTGACTATGTTATATCGTGTATCGTGTCTTATCAGTGCCTTTTTGCGTTATCTCTTATCGTGTCTTAGCCATCCTGCTCAGGTACAAGCCGGCAGTGATGGGTGTACTGTTAGTGTTGGTATTGGTGTTGGATAATGTGTGTGTGGAATGGATATTTTGGTAGTGGATTGTTGGTGAGGAGTTTGAAGTGGTGACTGTGGAGGTGATAAGAGGTGTTTTGTGGTGGTATTTTTGATGTGTGAAATGTTTTGGTTTGGAGCCTTGCCAGTGTGTGTAAGCTTTGTAGAAGGTTTTGAACTGAGTTGAGCCCCGCTCATTGAGTCTAATCGGTGTCGTGGTTGATAGGATATTTGTTATGAGCCTTATCTTATGTGCTTTATGCTAGACCAGTGAGCTTATGCGCGTGGACAGTGAAGGTCCACTGAGGTTGGCAAGATAGCTATGTGATGGGTGTACTGTTGTGAAATGCATCATTCCATGTCAATGAGTGCCATAGCTTATGCCTTTGAGTGCTCTTTTCTATGTTAGGAAGACACCCCCCATCTTTATTGGATGTATGCCAGTGACATGGCCAAGTATCTTGCTTGCCGCCCCGTGGCCGCACCCTAGTCTGCCTGTCTAGCCTGTTTCCTGTTTCCTGTCAGCTCGGCGTCGTGCCGTCTCATGAGTGACTCGGTCAGTTAGTGCTGTGTGTGTGCTCGTGTGTGGTTGTCTCGTGCGTGATCCCGCTAGGTGGCTAGTAAAGGACTGCTCTCTAGCGTGGGTTGCTTCGTATTGCGCAATAGCTCTGAGGAAGCCACAGCCAGCTTCCTACAGTACACCGCCCCGAAACCACCCTCGGCCAACTTTCGTATCACTTTCCACCTGCCCACTTTTTGGTCTCGGTCCAGTTGCACATTCACCATGCTGCCGCTCGTGGATCAGACCAGCGCCCAACCGACCGACTCTTGCCCGCTCGCAGCGACGACTGAAGGCCGCAGAAGTGTAAAGGATGATCGTCGTTCGAGTTCAGCAGTCCTGGAGCTGATGTCTAACTCCCCAGTGAGGGACGGTTTCGTGATGAAGCTTCGACATCCCTCACAGCCACAACACGGTTGGAGTGATCGAAACCAGGCTTGACATTGGGTCACCAGGGAACTTCATCCATCGGCTCACCTGAATCATCTCAGTCCGTTCTATTGATACGCTGAAAACACCAGAATATCAAAGAGACAATAAAATCTGAATGGGCATGCTGCGCAATCTCTTTCTTGATCGAGCTCACTTCGTAGTAACTCTATTTTGCGTTTCTAGGTACTGCACGGCTCGCTACATCACCGCGCATGTTACTACGGTCTACGAAGATATCAGAATCCTCTTATCTCTCAGTCTCTGTCTGAAATCGTGTAACAAGCAGTACCAGCCGCAGACCATCAATCTTTTCGAAATCCCGCTCTTCACCTCCATGTTTCATGTACTCTTCCTTCTCAGTTCCAACTTACATATGGCAAATCGAACAAATGAAAACGCATGAAAAAACCACGACGATTTTGACCTCAACACGAACAAATGGGCTCAAAATAGAGCACACATAGCGATTAGGATAGCCAAACTTGGTACTGCGAAGAAAAACCACCAACAATCCTAAATTTGCACTACACCAATTCCTACCCACGTCAGTACGCATGCAATAGCCGACATGTACAATAGCCACGCGCACGTATATGCCCACACGGTTAAAACATAGGTCAGGCCACGGCAGTAACAAGTACATTTGAGATCAAGCTAACTCCATAAAATGAAAGGGCGCATCTAAATTCATCAAAAAAGCAGGAGCCAAACAGGGTTCTGCATGTTCAATACAATACAGGCGTACGAACTAAAAGACCATTTTGGGCCACCTTGTCATTCATGTGGCCATTTTATCGCTCTTGCAAACGCCTATAAAACAAACGGTACGCGCTTGGCCGAAAAAACCTCAAATTCTGCTGCAAGTAAAGCAGCCCGTGTAATTCATAACCGCCCACAGTCAAGACTGGTCCTTTCCTACTGGACGACAACTGAACGCACACACCAAAATAATCATGTTCTGCAAAGGCTAATTCAACGTTCTGTAGCACAGCTTGGCTTGTCGCCCATCATAGTGCACTCTGGATGATTCGACATTAGTTACGCTAACAAAAGGCTCAGTCACGGGTCAGCAACACTTCTTTGAAGGCCCATGAAACTGTGTCCTTTCTACTCCTACAGCTGGTCCTACGCCGCAACTCTGACTAAACATGAAAGTGAATAACAGGAAATTTAGGAGCAAATAAAACATTGCCGCAAGTAGAGCAGAAACAAAGACTTCAGGTCTACGATCGTGATCACATCTGGTAGCTTGATGGTTTTTGCCATATTTTTTAGAGGCATCCGTACTTGTGGCTCCATGGAATTCTATAAGTGCTGTAAGCACTGACGGGACAAATCGCAATTCCAGACTATCGTAAGTTCATTCTGATGCCATCGGTCGGTCTGTGGGCAGGGGGGTATGTATGTATGTTCTAATAAATTCGAGTATTCACTGGAATCATCTCTATCCCAGTCCAGTTCCTGCCGCACGTTATCGACTGCTATGCTTGTGCATGTTTTCCCCAGGGCGCACAAATCAATAAAAAGTGAGAAGGTGCAGTCTGACTCGTGGTCAACAGAACCTAAGATAGAAATGAAACCATTATGAGCAGATAATAAATAAATTTACAGGATTAAAAATAACAGGATTAAAATAAAGTTATAGGAGAATGCACACTGAAACGGTGTGTTCAAGTAGCTCTAGTGCAGTCTATTCCAACTGACCACATTCGACAATCCTCACACCATTCAATTTTGGTATGCCCGACTCTGTTCCAAAATCGTTGCACACCTTCCCCAATAATCATCATCATCATCATCATATTTTATTCTTGTGCAAACGCATATGCGCACTAGGAGCACAAGAAACATAATAAAAAACCCACATGACACTAAAAAGTGAAAGTGCGAAAAAGAAAAACGACATAAAGTCTCCCACTCATCAAATCTCAAAATAGAACACAAAACGTGATACCAAAACGCAAAAAAATGTCTGAAAGAAATTACGCAAATTTAGTCGACAAAATCCTGGAACGATTCTGTGCAAAGTTTAAGAAAGCAATATCATTGGGCAAATTATTCCAAAGCGTAGTTCCAGAAAACACAAAGCTCTGTCGATAGGATTCAAAAAGAGGCCTGGGCAGAATAAGATGATGAGCCTCACAAGTTCTTGCACTAGCACGATTTACAGACCTATGAACAAATCGACTCGTAGAAAAATCATGCAAGCCATGATAATACTTATAAAATAGACATAGCTTCAGACGCTTTCTCCTATCGCTAAGTGACGACCAGCTAGCTCTGCTTAAAGCATCCTCATAAGTGCACGTGAAATCATTTAAATGCAGCCTAAGCGAATAAAACTGCGAACGCTCCAATTCAGAAATATCAGCTTTTAAAACCGGATCGCAGCATGCAGAGCCGTATTCCAAAACAGAACGGACACATGCATTGTAAACTGATCCCAAAACTGAAGGATGCGTGTGCCTTCCAAGTTTACGCCTAAGCGCACCTATCATGACATTGAACTTCTCAACGATTTCAGCCACATGTTCAGTGAACTTCAAGTCTTGACTAAAAACAACGCCAAGATATTTTACCATTCCTTTGGCCCTATGGTAACTTTTCCAAAAGGCACGTAAAAACCATCCATCCACGGTGTCGGTTGGATAGTAAGGAAACACTAAAAAAGCGCAGCCATGTAGTGCATCAATAGAGAGCAGCGCTCGCATTAGACTTACTTGAGAGCTGTTTGAATTGGGTCCATGGTTGGCCATGGACAACACCCCCGCACAATCGTGTTTAAAGCACCGGCCTCGCGGCCTGATGGGTTAGGCGTCTGCCTCTCACGCCAGGTGCGCAGTTACGGGCGAGTGTTCGACTCGCGGGCCGGTAAATCATTTCGTGTAAAATGTGCCCCTTCACCCTCGAGTGCGCGTAAGCGTTTGGTGATGTGGTGAAACATGAACATGTCGGCTTTTTCCTCATTCTATCCCGTGTTCCCTCTCGCTCTCTGCACCTGACCTGTTCTATAGCACAGCACGGTACTAGGATTAGAGGCGGGGCAACAAGGTCTGGCGAGCGCAGGGGAGAATGCGACTGACCGAAGTCGGTGGGACACAAACTTTGACTGGAGCAAGGCAATTCTTGAGACTGCATACCAGCGTCTGTAACATTAACTCCAAAGGGTTGATGTCTCCCAACCAGTCGAGATCAATAATTCGCACTCGCTCGCCATGGCCCACCAGGCACAGGAGCAAGTTCAGGTATGCATCATCAAATGAACGAATCACATGCTCAGGGGTTTATTCTCGTTTTCTTTCCACGTGAAGCACTCATCCGTCAAGTTGGAACACCTGACTGAGACGGGTCGTTCTTAGCTTCCTGATGTGATCATGGAATCATATTGTCATTAGCAAGAGTAGGCAGAACCGGAATCCCTTCTTGCAGATGTCCAGCATCCTAGGCAGTTCCTAGATGGAATCATCAGGCCACTTGACTGCCGTACAAGTCGCTGTTTTAAGATGGACGGCAAGTCGCTCACTGATTTCACGCCAGCATCTGTGTCTCTAATAGGCATGGTCTATTCTCCGGCCTATTGCTGCACTGGTTCAGGGAACCAGTCTACCTCTCCTGAGTCGGGGCCGGCACAGGACCGAGAGCGAGATCGAGTGACTGGTTTGGTTTGCAGGGCTAGAGGTTTTGAGTTCCTGGTCTGAACTTGCTCTGTGAGCACTTTAGTCCCAGGTCCGTCAGGAACCCCTTCGACGTCCAGTTAGTGCAGCTGCTCCCCGAACTGTGAGTCTTGGCCCTTGTGGCGTGATGGCTAATAATCTCAGCATGAGGTGTCCGTGGACTGCGTGGGATTGTTCCTGTGGCTTGAGCCATCCTCTGGTCAGCCCTAGATAGCCCTAGGGCGAGCCAACGATTTCATGTCAAATTGGTCAGAGATTCAGTTCACGGCTAAGGAAAGTCATCGTGCACGAGCTAGTGCCAGTCATGCCATGCCGTACTGTAGCATGATCTTCTTACGCATGATCTTGCGGGGTAGCCGTCTTCCTTTCACGACATTGTTTGGCCTTCTCTTTACCCGCCATTTTGATCTTTTAACTCCGCCATACCGGCGTATCGGCTGCAAGTTTACCAAAGACTTTTTGAGCATAATCAGGTTTATATATCAGATTCCAATAGTCCACGAGTGGTGGCCAAGGGCTGAACAGCGCACCCAGGCGGGGAAGAAGGGAGACGAAGAAAGAAAAAACCCGCGAGGGGGGAGTCCCCACACCCCCCAAACAAGAGCCCGCAGGGGACCCCCCCCCCCCGCCGCTGTGCGAAAACTAGTCTTCTGGCTCAACGCTGCCACCAAAAAAAAAAAAAAAAAAAAAAAAAAAAAAAAAAAAAAAAAAAAAAAATAAATCAGCCATTGCAATGAAGTGCTGGTAAAACTGAGCATTGCCAAACCAAAAAGAAAGCAAGAGCAAAACCCCGCAGAGCGAAGGAAGAACACCCCCAGCACAAGCACGAGCTCTTCATCACAACGTCAAATTTGATCCTGGCTTTTCATGTGGTTCGCACGGTTTGACTTTGTTGACTGCTTCCCTCCGTCAGCGAAACCTGCACCGTTACTGACGGCGTGCTCTTACTTCTCGGTGGTGTGCTAGCACCTGATATGTCTAACTTTGAGCTCGGAAGTTCCATCATCGGGCTCGTTGGCGGCAGATCCCACTTGGACGTCCTCAGAGAAGGACTCGATTTCGGTGACGTCGTCGATTTTGGAGTAGCGGCTATAATCTTCGATTTTTTTGACGATTTCGATTTAAGCGTTGACGACTTTATAAATTTGTCGTCTAGATCAGCCCCGATACTCGTATCTTTTCTTTTCCGTTCTGGGATCGATAGGTGTTTTCCAATAGCACCTTTAGTTTGTTCGACGTTAATGATCGAAGGTGGTGACAGCATTGGAACATTACTTTCCGGTGGCGCGTTAGCTTCCTTTGAATTGGTCTTCGTTGACCCTTTGGTGTCCATCTTCAGAGCTTTATGAATCTGTGTTGGTCGATTTCGGTGCCGTTTTCGTTTCAGATTCCTTTTGCGGTAGACGACGATCAGTAGTGTGAGTGCGATCATTAAGATCAGCATGACTGCACCCGTCACAGATGCAACAATGATCGTCACCCGTTGGTCGTTCTTTTCTTCTAATGTTTCAGGAACGGCAGGACGGACATTGGCTGGAGCTACAGCAAGCAGAAGTCACATAAAGTACTTGCACCGAAAGCAAAAAGTCAGACTAATACGCTGATGAAATCAAAACCTAACGTAGCAAAACACTTACAAGAGCTCGCAATCGACGACGCCATTTTGGGGATGTTGGTTGTAGCTGAACACACTAGAAGATGAAGCAGACTATTTCTTGCAGCCAACGGGCTTATGTGCATAGATCCTACTCACTTCCTGTACACTGTCTCCTCGCCTGAGTTTCCTAAAAAACTATGGGGCTTCCAACCTGTCTGTCTAAAGCACGTGGACAGGGATCGTACTCGCATCAATCTCTTTTAAGGATGGCAAATGCAGTGCATCACATGTACCTCCAATTTGTACATAACGAAGATGACAACAGCTCGAACACACATGCCAAGGGATCACGCACGAGACCATTCGACAAAGCATCACAGGACGGTCAATCACACTCCTCTTAGCAAATGCTGTCATGCGGCACCATCTGCATCCACTCGCGGTACTGCTCTTTCCAGTCCAGCTCGGCGTCGCGGCCGTAGCCTTTGCGTTTGAAGATGCCGTGGATGTGGTCTTATCGTAAGTGCGGTCGCCCTCGTACGTTCGTCGGCCCGAACAGCTTGCCTGGTTCACGCCAGCAGTGACCGACCAAGAATGCCTTTTCGAGGGCTATGGTTTTTGCTCATTTGCTATTAATTTAGTCGATGGTCCCCTGTCCGAATATATTGATGCCTGATTATGGACAGTGCACACGCATAACACACCCCTCTGGGTACTGGCGGAGGATGTAAAGCAAGTAGGTACTTTACACTGCGAGTGGTGTCAACCGTGGCCTCCTCTACGAGCTCATTCGATCTGTTGACGGGTTGGAGCGCAGTCGTGTTGGAACTAGCGGGTCAACGTGAGTGTACGAGATGACGACGAAGCGTCCGCCCGAAGGTTGGCATCCAAAAGTGGGCGACGTCCTCGAGGGCCGTTGGGAAGTTGTCAAAAAGTTGGGCCAGGGCGCCTTCGGAGCCGTCTACGAAGTGAAAGACAAGCGAAACGGCGGAGCGGGGGCCTGCAAGGTGAGCCAGCCCGGATCTTCTAGATACGAGGAGTAGGGAAGGTCCGTTTCAGGTGGAGCACGTCGATGCACCCGTCCACATCCTGAAGTGGGAAGTGCTGGTGATGCGAAAGTTGACCAAGGCGGGGGCCACCCACTCGACTGACTTCCTCGACTGCGGCCGGAGTCCGAATGGCGACTACGTGTTCCTGTGCATGGCCATGGTCGGACAGAATCTCGAGAAGCTTCGTGAGAACCTGCCAGAGAGCGCGGGTGGCCGATTCTCGCTGCGAACTGCTCTGCACTGCGCCCTGGAGACGCTGCAAGGAATGCGAGAGGTGCATGACTGCGGGTGAGTGGCTGTGCGGAGAGGCCCTTGCTATTCAGACCGATACAGGAGCTCCCATCTAGGTACCTGCATCGGGACGTGAAACCTGAAAACTTCGCCATCGGTCGACCACCGGACACGAGGCGGGTGTTCGTGCTGGATCTGGGCATGGTGCGCGAGTGGCGTAGTCCGAAGGGTGTGCCCTACCGACCGCGAGAATCGGCGCCGTTCCGTGGGAACCTCAAGTACGCTTCGGTGAACGCGTTGAAGCAGCTGGAGCAAGGGCGATGCGACGATATGTGGGCCTGGTTCTACAAGGTGATCGATTTGACGTGCGGATCGCTGCCCTGGCCGCCCATCGTAAGTTGCGATTTTTCTCAGGACGGACTATTCGATAACAGTCCGCGTTTCAGGAGGGAGCTGACATCTACGAGAAGTTGAAGAATTTCGCCGTCGCCAAGGACAAGCTGAATCGTGATCCAGGCAAGCTGATCCGTTCGGGCCCCAAGGAGTACAAGGACATCGTGGCGCACCTGTCGACGCTGCAGTACGAGAGCGACCCCGACTACGACCACATCCACGGCATCCTCATGCGCATCTTCGAACGCAAAGGCTACGGGCACGACGCCAAGCTGGATTGGGAAGAGGGCGGCCAGTACCACGAGCAGACGCAGATGGTGCCCTACGACAACAGGTGCTAGGAAGAGTGTGATCGGCCGCCATGTGATGCCTTGTCGACAGGTCTCGTGTCTGATCACTTGTCACGCGTGTTCGAGTTGGTTCGTGTCCAGAAGCTGCGAATCTTAGGCTGTGCCTTGTCTTAGAAGCAGTGAGGGAGGAGACAAAGCAATTGATGAGAAATAGCAGCAATCCTTCCAACGTTTCCAGACATTCAACTTCGACTCTCCCTGCAGACCTTATCTCACACAGGGCACTGAAAATAACGAGGCAACTGTCCTGGTTCTGCTGAATGGGCATAATTTTCCTCAAATCTATGGTCATTCATGGCGATTCCCTGTTCCATTTGCAGCTCCCCTCTCCAGCCAAACTACAGCCTAGTCGTGCGTGACCTGTATGTACGAGCCTACTCGCACCAGGTCTTAACATAAACCAACGCTGCTACAAGAGCTATGTCGTGCAGTCGGAGACGCTGCAAGGAATGCGAGAACTGCAAGACTGCGGGTGAGTGGTTGTGCGGCTAGGGCCTTTACATACAGACAGGGAGCCCCAATCGAGGTACCTGCATCGGGACGTGAAACCAGAGAACTCCGCCATCTATCGACCGCCGGACACGAGGCGGGTGTTCGTGCTGGATCTGGGCATGGTGCGCGAGTGGCGGAGTCCGAAGGGCGTGACCTACCGACCGCGAGAATCGGCGCCGCTCCGTGGGAACCTCAAGTGCTGTCCGAGCACAGCCTGAAATCATATCAACCAGGATAGAGACACTAAAAAAGTGTATATCGCAACCCTTGTACCCCCCCCCCCCCCGGCCGATAATCACCACACAAAGTCATGATTAATGGATTTGAGGAAAGTGCTGTATCGCTTCAGTGCTGTCATCATCTTCACTCCATTTGTGTCGCTGTCTACCATGTAAATAGAATGCCAGTAATGCGTAAGCACAAAATCTTGTGACTTTCGCTCTGATCTCGTGATGAGGTTGCCCTATTGTCTTTGGATCTGCTTGAATTCGATGAGAATTGGTGGTGCGTTTCACGCAGCGTAGATAGGATTTCTGTATCAGGTGGGTCTGAGACGGAGAAACCCAGTCAGCTGTATGTACAGTCGCAGGAGTTGGCACCAGATTTGACCTTGTGAAACGTACAAAATAGGCAGATGGCGTTTCCTAGAGCTCGATACAGTATGACATAAAAGGACGCGCTGACTACTGTCTAGAACTGCATTCATGAGAAAGACAATGTTGCCAAGCAGACTAAGGAAATTCTCGACTGTTGACCACTTCTTTACAAGGTGGCTTCGCAGGCGCCTAATCTCACACATCGACCATTACCATCACGAACAAAGTTTGGCTTGCAATAACATCCAGGTTTACATTTCATGGCGCAGAGTTTACCAGGATCTTCGCAAGTGGGGTCGCACTGGCCACAATCCATGAACTTTTCATTTCTTCTACATCTGCACAGATTCCTCCGAACACAGTGGCCATTGTACGCCGAAAAGAGAATATAGCCCGGCTTGCAGACGCACCCGGCCTGACATACAGCAGAACACGTTCCGCCATTTGGATTGGAACAGGTTGGTGGGCAAGCTGAAGCGCACTCCCTGTACTCGGAATTTGGCAAACAGAATTGACCGACTTCTGGGATGGAACCAAGCTGCAAAAAGAAACACGGACAAATGTGAAAAATTAAAACTGAAAAATGTGAGCCGCACTATATGGGCTTACCCCGAAACACGGACAACAGAATAGTAAAAGAGATAACCCCAAAAATGCGCCATCACGTTACTCGTGAACTGTATTTGGGTGCAAGCTGCTGTTGGTTCAAAGATGGCATGGCGCTTATATACTTGGCGGTTGTGAATGGCCCTCTTGTCAATGACTCACAAAAGGCTTGACTTCAGAATGGCAAAACAGTTTGAAGTTTATAAGCATGACTGCGCTGTTTTGAGCGAGTTGGTTAAAGATTAGATAACCAACATGTTGTTGGTCACAGGAAGGAAGAGCAAACATCTGGACGTAAAAAACCCGATCAGTAAGCTGTTCGTGCTTTCACTGTACATACGTTCAGTAGCGGCTAGTCTGGCTTAATACGCAGAGGCGGGAACTGCAAAGCATCAGGAAATTAGGACCATAAAATCTTTAAAAAAGCTCTCGAAGTTTTCTTGCCACTCGCGCATAAGCAGAATCAGTTGATTGAAATTATGTTGCAAGTTTGTAAAGCAGCAAAAAAGGTAAAGCATCAAAAAAGGATCGAAGTCGCCTGAGATTTAGCGGCAGAATATGGCATGAGCCGATCCACCGAACGGGATCACGCTCCGATACATCGAATCGACTATAGCTTTAGCACCGTTGAGGTGGATGAGTCTTTGCCAAAAGCTATTGTATGCAACTTATGCAACTCTGCGTCTGTGACATAAGCCCTCCCACCCTACTCTGTGACAAAGTCAGTTGCTGAATTGTCACTGTGCCTTACCTTTGAAAAATTCCTGAAAGTGCCCTGCTTTCGCAGAACCTGTGTCACCCGAGTCTTCATTAGATCTACGCTATGATAAGGACAAAGGCCAGAGACCATTGCCGCTAAAGCTAGGACTCGCAGGGTATAATTGTCTGCCAGATTCAACGCATGATTGCTGGTGTGTAAATCCTAAACAGGTGCTTTGTGAGTAATGGTTTGGAGGAAATGGCTGAATAGGGGCATTGTGAGTGAACTTGCATAAATCGGATGAAGAAGAACCTCGATTCGCTGCTCTATTTCAATGTCCGATGTTTCGTCTGTGTTTTGTTACGAGTGATCCCGAGTACTTTATTTTACAGAATGGCCTTTTATGGGGTGTCTGTGCGGGGAGTAGGCATTCTAGGTCTGTAGGGATAGTTTTATTATTGATGCTAGTGGAATAATGTGTACGCCACAAAGAAAAGCGTCAGGTGCGTGTGAGTGGAGCAGTATGTGCACGCGCATGGATGCACGCATCAAAATGGCATTAGTGGATCGTGATTGACGCACATGCACAGGCGAGTGACTTGAACACGAGAGACCTCCATACAGCGCGAGACTTGAATTCGAGTTCGTCCAGGAATACAATAGCCGATTCGCTATTCGAATGTGTCGTCGTTCATTCGCACATATATCGTCGACAAAAGACGCCGAAAAAAGCTTCGCGTCAGGTCTATCTGCTGTTTGGCGAGATGTACTTGGTTGCGATATGTGGGTCATCCGAAGAAAATTGTCGACGATGGAGAGAGGGAGGTAAGAAAGGCCTCCTCTCTCCTCCCGGGCTGCACACTATGGATGGACACGTTTTATGTCCTCGTGCGCGTCCTTGGACGTGCGTGATCGCCGTAATGTCCTCGGCGATCATTCTGATCGAGGCGCCAGTCGGGGCCGTCAAGACGAACGGAAATGCGCGTCCTTGGGGATGAATGGTTGGGAATGCTTGATATCAAAAATCCTCTCTAGATTATGGACGCCGACTTGACTCGAGCGTAAATAGGGCTTCCTTGTGGGCAATACTAAAAATACCTTTACCTACCTAGGTTTTTCTCATAATCGCATTTCTCACCAACGACCGGTTCGAGGACAACATGGCGCAGTGGCCCATGTCGGCGCCTCGTCCTGTTTGCTCGCCTTTGGTTGCCTGGCTCGACGGTGGTGTTCCTTTGTCGTCCTCGTACCTGTGTGCTCAGACGGTCGAGACCATTCCTGCAACCGGGATATCCGCGTTCGCCTCCCCATCGTCCACCTTTTTTGCCATCGTTAATCTAAAAATATCTTATTACCCTCAGATCGGCCACCCCGGCTCGTGTGACCTGAACGAGAGAGCAAGCTTGCCCCATTTGACTCCAGTATTCAAAGGCGGACAACATGATTTCGTCGGCCCTAGTGACTCTTCTTGCTGTTCTTGGTAAGTCACCATAGGACTGTTTGTAAGGCCCTAGTTGCCAAAAATTCCTGGTCACTTGTCAGTACATACGTTCAAGATAGTGTCCTTCCCCGATAGCTCTGCAGTCTCTGAGGAGTACATTAGTCGTGCGGGCATACTAACAATAAGTATGACTGCAAGCATGCAGCAGTCTCAATCCAGATCCCCATGCCCACTAGCAATGACTATTCGCGCCCTTGCACGGACTGCCCACCCATGCAATGCAATCTTTCGAAGTTACTCATGCAACTAGTTCGCATCTTTTTCGTCTCATACTGAACTGCGGATGTCTACATTCTTGAACTTTGCACTGTTGCATGGGATGTCCTTGTCTAGATACGTTAGTGCCATTCACCTTCTCGATATCTTCGCGACCTTGTTTTGATCTAGACCCATAGTTCAGCGCACCTTGCTCGACTCCTCGTGATTGATGACTAGAATGAGCAAGATCGAACAGCATTTACAGTTTTGCTTTCATTTATCGGATGGGCGATATCTAGGCCGTCATCCTTTTTTGCCGATTCGACAAAACCTATTCTAATGATACGCTTCATGCCGTATCTTAGAAACGAATCACTTGCTATCACGTGGAACGAGATGGGCATGTCCAGACCACGTTTTTTGGCTGTCTCTCCTTGACACTGCTGAATCAGTGGCGAGAGGTGGGAGGACTTCGCAAATGGAAATGTAACACATTACTAGAAAAAGATAATTGGTATGCTGTACGCGTGATTAGGTGCACGACCCGATGCACTCGGGTTTCCGTTTTCGTTATGTACAGTTTTTTAGATTGCACTCTAGTTTGACACACAGACTATAGATAGCATAGCAGGGCACGCAGCAATTTCTGTGCACGACCCTCTTTTTTGAATGAATAAATGATCTGGAAACCTATTTGGCCATGACACTGACTCGAAATACAGTCGAAAAATATTTGCCCAATTGTTGATATGAACGGTGTCATTAATCTTTGTTGACATGCCTAATAATCGAGTTTGTCCAGTCTAGCGTATTTCACATTTTTCTGTGGTTTTTCTTCTCCCGCATTGTACAAAACAATTTTAGCTGGCCTTTTTTGGAGATGATTCATTAGTGCGATAAACTTGGTTTCACTCTTTTGTTCCGCTGAGTGGTTCTATTTCTAGCCTAGTCGAAAATAGTGTCAAACGCGTGTTTAGTGTTTATTTACCAAGGCAATAAGTGAGTCGTAGCGTGACCATCGAATTGGGGCTTTGGAGGGGCGGAACTGAACTATGGCATGGACACATGAGTGAATACAGTACATGATGTACTAAAGAGGATTGTGCAAGCAATTATAGTATCGTAAAACTTCCTTTTTCCCAGTTGCCGACGTAAGATCGGATCAAGAATGCAGTTTTCGTTCGGACGCTGAGACCGGGTACAAAGCGTCCTGGGTATACGATGCACAAAACAAGCGGGTGCAATTCGCGATCGAAGCCAAGCAACGTGCAGATAATTTCTGGACTGGCATTGGATTCGGGCGAACTATGGTAAGTGGACTGGTCTCAATGGCTGACCAGGCAGATCGGGGTGACCTTTGCTGTTTAGAGAAACGGTGACATGGTGATCATTGCAAGCAGCGGAGGCCGTGTCAGTGCCTCGGACAGGTACGAGTGAACATAATGTTGCCTAGTGAATTGTGCTTTGCATTGTGATGATTACAGGCATGGCACTGGCTATTCAGAACCAGCCATCGATGCGCAACAGGATGTACAAAATTTCGTTGGAAGAATAGAAAATGGGATTGTGTACGCAACTTTCAACCGTCTCGTCAACACCAATGACCGAGAAGACAACCCATTGGAAGACCCTAGCCTCAATAACTGCCAATTTTTCATGTTTCCAACCACAGGCGGTTCAGTCAATGCCAATGGCGGCGATCCCTTAAAGGTCACTTTGGAAAAACATACTTATGCGCCTACGACAAAGTTGATTTGTAATATTTCGCGATGCATTGGTGGCGCTGAAGGTCAAACGCCTCCTGGCGCTGGATCGGCCTTGAGCAATAATATATTAGGTATGCAGGCACTACGTGCGATGAAGCCTTGTTCTGTTACATGTATTGGTGTAGAAGTCGCACGTGACGCCGTCACGGGAAACCGCAGTCAATCATCCAAACCCGGAGGACAAGCGTCGACCCCCGCAGCAGCCAACGCTCAACCTGGACAACAAGTGGGTGCTGGAGCTCCTCCTCAAGCTGGATCGGCCCCAGAGACTAGTGGAGCTGCTGCAGGATCTGAAACCCCGCCTGGCAAGTCACTTTTGCTAGTAGCACCATTGTGACCCTCAAGGATCATATTATTTTGTCTTTCAGCTTGCGAATATGTGGACGGCAAGTACAAGATCCAGTGGTATTACACCGAAGCAACTAAACGCTTGACCTTTACTTTGACCACACCGCTGCAACCTGCGAGATGGACTGGCATTGGATTCGGTCAGCAGATGGTAGGAGACTCGGCGACGCTTCAACGAGTACAGTAATTGCCTGAGCTGCCTTCTTTCCTTTTAGCAAAACGGTGACATGATCATCATTCAAGACAACAATGGAGTCAAGGCTACCGATCGCCACGGCACTGGGCACGTCGAGCCAGCCTTGGATGCTCATCAGGACATCGAAGCTTTCAAGGGCTCAGTAAACGCTGGTATTCTCCAAGCCACTTTTAACCGCCTCTTGAACACCAATGACAAGGACGACTTGCCTGTCGACGACGAGGCTCAGAACAACTGTCAATACTTCATGTTCCCTGTGGCGGGTGGTAGCGTCGATGACCAAGGCAAGATACAAATTCACGACTCAACTCCCAAGGTCAAATTGATCTGCAATGCTAAGTCGTGCAAGAAACCGGCTGAATCAGCCCTCGCTGGAGCTGGTGGCGAACAACCGACAGGGAATGAGGGTCCCAATGGAAACGAGGGATCACCTGCAAAAGCTGCTGCTGGTGGCAATGGTCCTGCCGCCGGAACAGCTCCTGGAAGCGTCGGGTCAGAAACATCTCCGAGCGCCAATGGCCGTGGTCAGCAAACTGGAAGCGATAGTACTGCTGCGGCAGGGGGTGCTAATGGTGCAGCTGGACAAGGTTCTGGTAGCCAGGCCGCCGGAGGACAACAGTCCGGCAGTCAATCTGGACCTGCAGTCGGGGGTAGCCAACCAGGACCTGCAGGCAATCAAGGGTCGTCTGGAGCTGCTGATGGGGCTGAAGATTTTCAAGGAGGCGGTGGCCAAGCTGGTGCAGGTGGCCAACCAGCCGATGGCGCCCAGAGTGCAGGTAGCCAACCAGCCGGCGGCGTTCAAGGTGCAGGCGGTCAACCAGCTGGAGGCGCTCCGGGTGCGGGTGGCGCTCAAGCCGCTGGTGGTCAAGCAGCAGCTGGCGGCCAGGCTGCAGCTGGTGGTGAAGCTGGAGAACCATCAGCCGGAGGTGCGTCTGGAAGTCAGGCTGGCGCGGAAGGAGCAGCTCCCGCTGGAGGCCAAGGTAAGGATTGGCATGTCTTGCTATCGTAGGCTGCACATCTGACGGGTAGTCTTGCTTCAGGGGCCTCGCGTCCATGCCCGGCTCGAAAGGACCATCACCTGTGCGCGCAGTATGTCGATGATTATTTGAGCGTGGTGTACTCTCGTTTCCCCAAAACGGATGTTATCACAAACAAGGTAATGCTTGCGGATCATCAGGGCTCGTACTCGGTGCACTGTGAAGTTTGGACATATCCTAGGCTTGCGGTCTTCTGGCCACGAATCAAGAAGGCATTGTTCTCCGTGAATGTTGCCACTACCTGTCTTCCCACTGCGGCCGCTTCATCGATCAGTACGTTGCCGGAATCAGCGCCTCAGGAGCTGCTGGCGGTGCTGCTCCTATTCCGTCTGCTGCAAGTGGCGCTGCCGCTTCCGCACCCCCTGTTGTCCCCGCAACTTCTTCTGCCAACCCTAACGTACCAGCCGGCGGTGCAAACAATGGCGCAGCTGGAATCGCTGGACGAGGCGGCCCAACTGGTGCTGCTTCAACCCCTACACCAGAATCTGAAGAAGTCACCGATAACGAAAACCCCGCCGAGCCGCAGCCCTCCACTCTGAACTCCAATCCAGCATCTAACAACGAAACGGGAAGCCAGGGCCCTGGAGCTACGCAAGGTTTAAGTCCAGTCTCTCCGTCTAATCCTAATCCACTAGCTTCAGCCGCTGATCGAGGACCAGAGGTTCAGCCAGCTGCAGCCTCGGCGCACTCACCCAATGCACCAAATCCAGCTTCGGGCTCTGCTGCCGCGCCCAACGCTCCTGAACCGAAGATCGCGGGCGGCGTCGCTCCGTCTGGTGGCGCACCTCCGCGTCCGCTTCCAAATGATCAAAGCCAGCCTGACGCCGCAGGTAAACCAGGAGCCAAACCTTAGACATCAGCACGATGAAGAGTTTGTCAAAAGTGATCAAATGTAAAAACCTGAAGCTTATACGCTCTCGGAATTTTTTTCTCTTTTGATTTTTACTTTTTGCTTTTGTTCTTGCCCTTGGTCTGACTATATCGCACAAATGCCCAACCTAACATCTGTTACTCCCTTATAATTGTAAAGGCCCCGGTGCTATGGCATGATTCCCTATCCGTGCTCCATTACCCTGTCAGGACATTGCTATGCAGTTGATGGTACGGTATTTATGAAACTAGGCGTTTGCTCTGCAGATTTTGGTTCGCATTTACTTCTACTACTAGTAGTGCACTGCACTGCCTTTCACTTTTATAGTTGCTCTATGTCATAAAGTGTTACACGCTTTTAGCTGTCGTTATTGTGGACTGGTGCACAGAAATAATGAGCAAGAAAAGGGAAACAACGACAGGCCGCAAACAGGGGTCAAAACGCGACTCCAACTTTGACTCATGTCAGCACCAGTTCATTAGTCGCGCGCTGCGTCTGAAATGGAAGTTCGTCCAATGACAGATATCACGCCTTTTACATGTTGTACATATATCTGAACCAAGTGCACAGCCCAGACTCATCTAATCGTCATAACTGTCATGGGAGACGTCATATTCGTCGAGCAACCACGTTGCTAGGTGATTTTGTAACAGCTCTTCGGTGATCTGGCTCGCAATCGACCTACACTAGCTAAAATCGTCTCCGCCGCATGAAGAGGATCAATCAATGGTTGTGTCGGCTTCACCCTACTATTAGCAAGGATGAAGAAATATTTTGCAGATGTTTGTTTTGCGTTTATCGTCCACATAGCAGTCCAACCGTGTTCAGGTACTTTTGTGCTTTTAAAATCGTCCTGGTCCTCGTCAACTAATGTGCACTTTAGGCCAATGTCCCACTGGCTATAGCGCCATGGCAGGCATGTGCGTGATGATGGGTCAAAGGTTGCCGTGGGAAAGGGCTCAAGAAGCCTGTGTTAATGACGGAGCTACACTTATTGCCGCAAAACTAAAAGAGCATTGGGATCAAGTGGGGTAAAGATAAAATAAGCTTGAGCAACTTTGGCAAAACAGAAGACTCGATTTTTAGAAACGTTCCCGTACAACAACTGACAAGTGTGTGGTTTGGACTACACTATTACAAGGACACTGGCAAGTGGGAATGGTCTGATGGATCAGCTTTCCACCCAGAAAAGGATTGGGCTCCATGGGGCACTGGCCAACCAAACACAAAACAAGGAGAATGTGTCGTGATCAAAGTCGATCCTAAACAGGAAGGCAAACCTAGCTGGTATATGTCATCATGCGAAAAGGCAATGACTGCTGTGTGCATCAAAGCTCAGCCAGTAAGTTGTGTCGAGATACCACACGGGACGACCTCGGTCTATGGCTACTGTAAGTAGTTTTTTGCGCTTTTAGACCACCATCGGCACAGGTAAGTGGTGGATGAGGTACTGTAAGTAGAACACTAGCTAGGCACAAAGCCGTCCATTTCAGGCACCCCAGTTACCTTCCCAACGTTTCCTAATGTCAGTAAGTGACCCAGTTCCGAAACAGAATATGATATACTGTAAAGCGCCAAAGCGTGCGTAAATTTCTAGCGTGTCCACCCGGTTTGATGGCCTTTGCTGGGAACTGCATGAAATACAGCCAGGATCCAAAGACATACGAGGATGCGAGCGCTTCGTGTAAGGAGGACAACAGCTACGTGCTCTACACCAAAGACCCGGCACTGTGGAGTTACGCCGAGTAGTATGTCGCGAGTCTTTAATGCTCGCAGAAGGATCAATATCATGCTGATACTTCTAGCATCCTTGGAGCACAGCTAAGCAACTTTTGGATAGGGCTGTCTTACGACCAGGCCACGAAGAAATTCAAGTACTCAAACGGCGAAATTCACGACCCGACCAAAGATTGGGCACCATGGGGTAGAGACCAACCAGGAACACCAGACTCATGGGCGGGGGACTGCGTCGGAGTTGAACAGGACTATGAAAGCGGCAAATACAAATGGGTTATGGTCGATTGCGCGAATGGCTTAACTGGTGTTTGCTTGTATAACATGCCTACCGTGGGTAAGCTAATCAGACTTTTTGCGCAAGGAGCCCTGCCCAACAGGCTTCTTCCAGCCACAACACCAACAACGACGACATCATCTTCGGCAAGCACTTCGACTGCGTCCACTAGCACGACAACAGCACCCATCACTTCAACCTCGACATCCACGACTTCTCCGACTACAACGACATCGACATCAACAACACTCACATCGTCCTCTACGTCCTCAAGCACCACATCATCTACCACCACCACCACCTCCACTACCACTACCCCTACGAGTCCGTCTACCACCATCACCACCACCACCACTCCCACGAGTATATCATCGACCACCATCACCACAACTCCCACAACCCCCACAACCATGTCATCACCGTCGACCAAAACCACACTTACTACCAGCTCTGCAACCACGCCCACGGTTCCCGCCTCTACAAGCAGAACCGCTTTATTGACGACATTTGCTGCATTATCCCCAAAGATCAGTGCAACAAGCAGTAGCGCTACAGTGACTACTGGCGAAACGTCTCCAATCGCAGTTTCTAGCACCGCATCGTCTGGTCATTCAAGCGCTATTACTGGTCTTCATGTTTCATCAACTTCCGACGCAGTAAAAACGAGCCCCGCTACCTCTGGAATTGCAGTAGCAACAGCCACTCCCGCGACATCGATCAGCAGTGCTTCCCCATCTGGGTCAAGAGTGGTGCACGACACGCCCACCAAGACTTCCACGCACGTAACTTCTCCAAGTTCAGCTTCTTCTACAAGCGCCGGAGCCCATCATTTGTCATCTGTGACATCTCCTATCGGCAGCACCTCTGCTCGGGCGGAGTTGCAGACGGATGGAAAACTGATATTGTCCAGTCCTAGCTTGCCTCCTTTTATCCATACTATGAGCCAATCAATCGGACGATCGACGATTGAAAGTAGCCTCAGCGGCTCATCAAGTGGGTCAACAGTGATTCACACAGCCACCACTCAATGGAGTGTTTCGTCACCAGGAACCAACAAGAAAGAAACACGGTCAGGTACTCATACCGCTTCTTTATCAGCGTCTTTTCTGTCTTCTGCCACTGCAAACGCAATGCATATCACCTTGCGCTTATCAGGAAGTCATCGAACATTCAGCAGCACTGCCGCGGCCACACCTGATGCTTTAAATGGACTGCATTCAGAAGCGGGCATTTCCAGGGCATTTAGTACTTCGCAATCTGGCAATGCCTCGGCCTATGCTCAGGCGCACAGTTCAAGTAGTTCGTCATGGCCAAGCAGTTTTGGATTAGTCAACATCCCTGCAACAAGCACGAGCTCAAAGGAAGCAGACCAGGGTCATCAAGTTCCCTCTGCTACCCGAGATACCGAGCCGATCCAGAGCTCCAAAGGCAGCCCTTCTACGACTGCCAAGGACCTAAAAACAACAAGCATTGTCAGTTACAGTGCTTCGTCGACATCGACTGCGTCCATCACGCCTATACGCCTATCTGGGTTAGGGTCTTCGACTGCGGACAGTGCAAGCACAAGCATTGCAAGTGGAACGGCTCCAAGTTCCCCTGCCTTGCCGATAGCAACCTCATCCCAAAATCCAAGCAATGGCGCTCAGAGGGCCTCATCAAGCTCAAAAAAGAACTTTCCATCATTCACAGACAGCCATCACGTGACTGTCACTAGTTTCGTTAGCACACTCGCGAGCGCTTGGCCAACAAGTGCGTCTACCGTTTCCACTAAAGCATCACCTTTTGTTCTGGTCTCCGCATTCAGCCTCGCTTCGTCAACATACCCGCATACAGAAACCACCACCACCAGTTCTTCATCAGTCATTTCAAGTGTCACAAGTGCTTCGAGTCTTGGATCAACTATGATTTCAGGTACAAACTCCACAAGAAGCACCAGCACAGCTCCAACAACCACGACTACCTCCAGTACAGAGGCTCCATCTACTAGTACATCTAGCTCCGCATTGGCAACTACTTCGACAGCACCCATTACCACAGCAACCAGCACAACACCCACGACGCGTACTACCACAAGTACAACCAAACCAGCCACCAGTACTTTGACAAGTACGAGCACTAGCACCAGCTCATCATCTTCCACAATGTCAAGCAGTACGAGTACCAGTACAACAAGCACTATGCCGAATAAGACCTCAAGCACGACGACAATTATTCCAACAACTCCAACACCCCCCTCGAGTTCGACCTCCGAGTTTAGCACCACAAAGACAACACCGATCACTAGCTCAACAACTTCGACCACAACGACAACAACTGCACCACCAACTCCAACATCCACCTCGAGTTCAACCCCCACATCATCCAGCACCACAAAAACAACGGCGACTACTAGCTCAACAACTTCGACCACAACCACGCCGACCACATCCACAAGCATATCAACCACTACATTAACCACCCCAACATCCACGGCTACGTCCACTTCCAGCTCAGCCTTCACATCGGGCACCACAAAGACAACTTCACCCACTTCAACCTCCTCTGCATCCAAGACTGCGCCTATAAAATCGACATCGGGATTGTTCAGTACGTCTTCTAGCTCCGCATTATCCAGCTCTACCAGCAGCAGCAGCACAACTGCAAGTACAGTCAGCACACCGATAACATCATCCACGACCTCCATCACATCTACTTCTACTTTACTGTCTTCGTCCACCTCGTCCACCTCGTCCACTACATCATCCCCGTCATCAAACGGAAGTACGTCCTCTAGCACCGGCCAGTCGACCACGCATGGCTATTCTCTACACTCGTCTTTCTCATCACTTGCTAATACTGAAGGTACAGCCTGATTCTTCTGTTCTCTTGACCCCTATGAAATTGAGGCCCGTGTTTTCAGTTTGCATAACGGGCCGTTTTCAACGTGCACCCCAGGCCGGACGACTGAACTCACAGCCGCTATCCATTGTTCATAGCATTCCTAACGAATCGACATGTGCGTCGATATGTTTGAGCCAATCGACATGCAGCAGTATTAGTTACTGTAAACAGAAACAGGAATGCTGGCTGTTCACTGTTACTGTCAAGCAAGCATGTGCGTCATTTGTGAAGGACAGTGCGTGTCAGCACTATGATCTGCTTAGCACAGTATAGTAATTGGCTTGGGTTATGTCACGGCTAGTCACAACTAAAAATACCGCTGTAGGCACAAAAATATGCAGACGAGTATCATATATGCGCTAGTATTGACATATCCCCGGGCTGAACACAGTACAGTCAAGCACACATCAGTTAAGAGACCCGCTGGCTGGGTATGCTGACAGGCCAAGTACATTTCATATACATACTTGCTGACCATCGCATATAACTTATGGATAGTAAGGATAAATGCCTCTTTTCGGAGGAGGCGATTTGCATATGCAAGCACATATGCCAATCAGTACGCAAACGAGAAAAAGGACCCCAGATCCGATTGAAAATGGGATATACCAAGGCCATTTCCTTGGATCGACAAACCTGTCCCAGATGCCTGAAACAGAAACAAGGCACGGTTCATATAGCCTTAGAGCAGACAGATTTTCGACGTACTTCCAGCCACATTGATCGTGTAGTTGCCAAAATCATACGTTGCATTACTTAAAATTAGCTTGGGCGTTACCAACGCTACCTCCTTCTGTGTAATTACAACGCCAGCAGTGACAGGATTATCAAATGGCTTCCGATCTCCGACAGTGCCTGACTTTGAGGAGGCAGATAGACCTCCATTTCCCTTATTTCCAGCTTGAGCGGTTGCTGCTGCTATGACGTGGGGTGTTGGTTTAGTCACCCCAGCAATGCTTAAGGTAATGACAGAAGTGAATTGGGTAGAAACATTAGAGCTATCGGTTGTATGTAAAGTTGTAGTAGAAGTTGTGACCATTGCAGAAGGTGCAATGGTCACACTGCTAATCGAGGTCAGCGTATCCGAAGAAGCAGCCGTTACGGTTGTTGATAATGACCCTACTGAAACAAACTTGGTGTTATGACTAATCAAGCACATCCTGAAGTGTCCTTGCGCAGACCCAGAAATGCATGATTTTCTATGTGCTGTACCTAATGCAGAATTCGAACTGGTCGAAGGAGTCACCGGTGCTGACGCTTGAATGAGCGATGGTATGCTGCAGTACTTTGCGACGAGGTCAGCTAGAAAAAATGAATTGCAGCAAAAAACATCGAAATGCACCAGTATGTGTGTGTGCTCTACCAGAAGGATACTCCGTGGATTTCAAATTTGTGCACAAATTCTCGGCATGTGCTGTGGTTGTTGATGCAGTAGCCAGATTAGTAGTAGTTGTGGGCAGCATAGTTGGGCCTAAACATGCAAGCACTGAAGAATGCCACTGCCATAGTCGAGTCTGCCTTACTGTTGGATAAGGCTTTAGTGGTCGCTGGAACACTAGCAGCAGCCGAAGAATTGATCGCAGGGACTAAAACATTGGAATACAATAAAAAATGGGGCGCAACTATTGTAGCTACTGTAGTGGACTGGTATCTTACTGCTGACGGAATTCATTAATAACATAAATGTGGAAGGGTGAGCGCTTGGCGCAGACTTGGTCAAAGCTGAAGATAATGCAGAGCTTGCTTCATCCATACTCGTTGTAGGTAGAGATGCGGGAGCCGTGATTATTGGGCTGCTGCTTTCTAGCTTAACAGTTCTTGTGCTAGTCGTAGTTGCGAGCGTGGTGCTTGAGGCCGGCGTTACTCGTGGAGTATGAGTAGTGGCCAACAAGGTAGACAGGGTTGTGCTCGTCGTAGCCGAAGTGCTAGACGTGGTGCTCGACGTGGTGATGATAACTAGCTTTGTTGTTGAGGTACTGGTTGTCGTAGAAGTAGAGGATGTTGCTGGCTTTGTTAGTCCTGTCGTGGCTAAAACGTAGAGAAAACACTTCAGAACATTGTTCGACGGCCAGAAAACGTTGCTTACAGGTTGGCCTCAAATCAAGCATGCATATGCCGTTGAGACCTTGCTCACAGTCGGCCATGATCCAGTTGTACAGACCAGTGTTGAAATCTTGCAGGATGTTCACGCAATCTCCAGGCCAAGAATCGGGCTCCCCTGGCTGATCCTGTCCCCACGGCGCCCAATCCTTACCTAATAAGTAAGGCTGCCCATCAGACCACTGGAACTGTTTGATCGTTCTATTGTAGAACAAACCGACCCAGAAATTTTGCATTTGGGAGCCCAGATAGCTGTAAAATCTAAAAGTCATGTCCCACTCGCTATTTGCGGCAAGTCACACTGGACCTTACTAGGTGGCGTAATCCCAAAGTTGCTTTTCCCGTGTGAATAGGACATGACTTTTGATACTGGCGCATGTCTCCGTAGCGTCAGCATAAGTGACCATATCTTTGTTGTATTTCATGCACGCGCCACCAAAACCGAAGAGACCAGGAGGACACGCTGAAAACTCTAGATTGCACTAAAGCTGTGATAGCCATATGGTTTGGAGGTGTGTCTTGTGGACTGACTGACTTACATATTGGTTCGAAAGTTGGCAAAGTAAACGGTGTGCCTAAAAGGTGATTTGAGCTTAACAGAGTAACACCAGCTGTGCGGCTAGTACTTACCTGTTCCAACAGTTGTGGGCAAAAATTTGATGCAAACTGTCACCATAGGGGACTCGCATTTTGCTGAAATCCATACTAGACCCTGGTCGGTCGATGCCATATCGGGCTTCATTACAACACAATGGCCGACGTCGAAGTTAGGCTGTCCAGGGCCCCACGGTACCCAATCCTTTTTGGGGTCATAGGTAGTAGCATCAGACCAAGTCCAGACGTCTGTCTTTTCATCATGATGAAGACCAACCCAAATTTTGGTCAACTCGGAGGGACCAGCCCTAAACAGCCAACGAAAGGAGATCAATGCTGAACACGCTTTGCCTTAGTGAAATTCATACACTTTTATAATAGACCATTGGGTTGGATCTTTCATAACGAACATGGCTGCCTGCGCTTTCTCACACGTCGCCTGAGCGACACTCCAAGGTGCTGATTTTCCCATCATTACACAGAGACCAGCCATTTCTGTGTACGTTTCCGGGCATTCTCCTTAAAAATGAACACTCGACTAGCTGATTGGTGGCCAAATATTCGAAGGGGCCTACCTGAACAGAAAAAGACTTCAAATACGATTATTAGTATCACATACAGAATAGGCGTTGGTAGTTTTCTCATAATTCACATATAATTAGAAGACAAGGGCCCTTCTCGTCTTTCATAGTCTTCATCAGTACATCGTACCTTACAAGGCCTGTAACAGTCACTATTCTGCTTCAGTTTGCTTCGAGGTAGTCCCGTAGCAACGCCGCGCAATGACGAGTCCACCGGGAAATAGGTTCTATTCTCTCACGCAGCGGATAATGTTAGAAGGGGTGGTCTTGTGCTTAAATTCTTCTTCCCAAATTCTAGTCAAGAAGGTCAACTTGCGAATGCTCCGATCTGAATTCGGCTTGGGCAATATGGGAAGGGGCGATAAACGCAGATCACCATCATTTTACTAGCCACTGGACAGGTCAGTTAAAAGCAAGAACCGCCCTCCCTCGCGCAATCACAGTCAATCAATCACAGCTTCTCCTAATCACTGGCCACTCAATGTCAACAACCAGAAACGTTTCTACTCGGCCACTCTTCGTGCGACCTCATCAATCAGTTACAGCTTCTCCAAGATTCCCGTACTCGCATCCAATCTTGCCCTGTCACCTAATGACATACTCTCATGAGTGCATATCAGTTTTAAAATTGTAACGATTTAATCCATACCCGTTTTGAACAGCTGAGTGGCATTTTGAGCATTGACAATGCAAGGTAAGCCGTACTCACGGGCCACCACAGCGCCATGGGACAAAAGACCACCCAGTTCGGTCACGACTCCTGACAACATTGGAAAATAGGGTGACCAGCCGATATCGGTTGAAGTAGCGATAAGGATTTCGCCAGGCTAAAACAAAAAATTACGGAAATTAGATTCGTGTGATCAAGTATGCCTTGCAATACTTCAGAGTTCGAGGGCATGTCGGTGGCAGGGCCAAGCAATCTCAGCACATACTGTACCTGCGTATCCTTAGCATCAATCAGCCTTCTAGCAACTCGGACAGGACCTTCCGTGAGTCCTTGCGACACTGGCGTGCCTTTAATGACAACCGACGCAGGTGCATGTGCTTTATGAACATTCTGTTCGATCTAAAAAACGTCAGAAATACAACCACAAGGTCCTTCCTGAAAGGAAATCAGTCTTACAGGTTTGGGTTGTCCAATCATGACCTCTGGATAGTGGTGTGTCTTCAGAATGTGCATAAGCTTACGCCTGCGTACAGCCTTTGCCACCAATTTAGCTGGCCTCTCTTGAATCAAGTCGGCGATTTCGAGGTGTGACAAGTAAAAAATAAGTTCTGAATCTGGTAGATAGCCCTAAGGTGGTGATGATTTCGCATTAGATTCAAATTAATGTGAGATCAGAGTAAGAGACAAACCTGATTTGCTAAAAGTGTTCCTAGCTGGCGATATCCGCCTCGAATTAAATCTGTCACTTTAATGGCCACGTTCTAGAAAACAAGACCTAAGGTCTGCTATGTTCTTCTACACGGAATAAGTGGAGCATACTCGTACCTTGGAATGTTCCCGTCGGACAACCCCAGTTCGGGCAACTGGCACGAAAAATTTCAGCAATTGTCTGAAACAGCGGTTAATCCTAGAATTAGAGCCAAACGCCGCGGCGCGACTAACCTTTGAACGAAACCAATACTCTTCAACTTCGCGATGGCTTCTTCCACCGATAGTTCCTCCTTCTTAGTCCACAGTGACTTCTCGTCGCGAAGCATAGTCTGAAGAAAAAGTCGAGCATGCATCTTTACAAAAACTGGCGGCAATCTTCGACTCACTTGCAACGTAGCAATAAGAGATGTTGGGTCGGACTTCCATGACGTAGCCCCAATGTCAATCTAAACCATTCGCTCGGGAGAGATCAGCTGAGAAAAGATATATAAGATGCCTTACTTCGGCGATGCTCCTGTGCCCATGTTTAGCCAAAAATTCTTGGAACTTTGTACCAGCTTGACCTGATTCAGACCCGTTGAGCCAGTCCATAGCATCGGACGGTTTCATTTCCTGAAACTCTCTGGCTCGTCCAGCCGTGATAATTGTCTGAGCCAGCTCTTTTATTGCAGCAGGCACATCAGCACTGACGATGTTCTGGCAACTAGAGAACAAGGTGGCTATGTCCGAGAAGTGGTCCGCTGTGAGCTCTAAAAATATGTTGATACATTCCAGATCGGCAGTTATCAACTCAGCTCACTCAACGCACCTTGATTAGGGTCCCGGGGAAGTAAGACGGCAGCCACGAAGTTGTAGCCAAAGGAGGAGGCCATACTGTTCCGTAAGTGATAGTACCATACCTAAAAGACGGGCCAGTAGATATGCATTAAATAAGACATAGCGCTGGCCCGCACCCCAGCTGCCTCCTTCAGGCTCTTTTCGATTTGAGCATAAAGCAACTTCGGATCTTGCACGGCTCCCAAGTCAAGCTTATAATTTTCAAAGTGATGCGTCTCTTTCTCTTGTATTGATGGCACGATCACAAATGTATTCTAAAATTGATCGTAACCAGATTTGGTTCACCTCGTAATGTTCGTAGACTTACCCATAGCACGTCAATGAAACGGTAAATTTGAGTAAACACGCTCGGTATGCCAAACCGATCGACGGCCGTCTTCTTGACATCCGGCCGGTTCAATGGATGGCCCATAAAGCAAATTTCTGGCACTCTCGTATCTTCCATATAGCCGATCTCGCGATAGAAGGTCTAACAATGGTACCATCTTGTTTGACCATCGCATCTACTGAGGGAGTGCTAGCATCGGGTACGACTTACTTCCATCATGTTGAATAAGGCCCGATTGCAATTTGTGTGAAGCATTGTCCTGGCGTAGGGATTGATCTCATCGATCCCTCTAGAGGCTCGCATGGCCTAAAACTGCAAAAAGTGAATTGTTCCGACACGATAACAGCTTCAAATGGCTCACGTGTCCAGAGACTTCAATGGCTGTGACTTGAGTACTCAGTGACAAGGGTGTTTGTGGTTCGGACATGACTTCGCTAAAAAACATCGAATAAAAAACAGCTAATTATAATAATTACCATCGCGTACCCGACGTTGGCAGTAGTGTAGCAGTCGTCGTCATTGCGGATGGCGTCATCAAACTCATGCATCAGATCGTACTCAGTCTCGGTTTCTAGCGACGTTATATCGCGTGCCTTAAACAATATGCTTTCAATTTTGATACTTGTACAGTATCTGGCCCAAGGCCGTGTAGCGGGTAGGTGTCTGCTTTCATGCAAGGTATAAGCACATGCAGGCGGGTGCTCATGCCGGCCTGCGTTTGATGACGTAACGTTAGCAAAACATGAACACGTGGTGGTCTGTTTACTCAGATTGTCTTTTCCTTATCGACTGAGCAGCTATCAGATCTTCTGACATTGTCCCATCGTCCTCCTTCTTCAAGCGCCCTCGAGACCTTTGATTGGAACAGTCGACTTTGCCCCAACCATCACTACCCTACTTATCTACGTAAGATGCCAACTTTTCCTCGCTAGGCGTTATCGTGACGCAATTTTGGCACTCTCACGCGCAAAAACGTTGAGCTTTAAGAATGCTTTTACCAAGTGGGATTACGTTATCAGTCGGAAAGGCCAAATTCAGTGATCCAATTAGCTGAACCAGAGTGCCCTCTCCGCAAATACACATGTATATAAGCACGGGCGGAATATCGTAATGTCACTGCAACCAAGTCGACCCTCATCCTTACTAACGACATTTTGCTCAAGTCCACAATGCGTACTGTAGTTCTGGTCTGCCTTGCTCTAGCCTTTCCAGCGTGGTCACTGCCCGTCGAAAACGTGAAGCTATGGAAATCGCCATTTTCGTTGGGCGGAAGCACAGACCCCGAAATCCAAATGTCACCAGTAAGGTTTGGAGAGGTAGCTTGTCTCGATATGAAGTCAATATATCTCTTAAATTCAGGACCAACTTATCGAATACTGGGGCTACCCTGCTGAACAGTACACTGTGGTCACTGACGATGGCTACATCCTACCTCTCTATCGCATCCCACGTGCAAAGGGCGAAGCACCAAGCACGCAAGCTACCAAGAAGCCAGTCGTGTACCTGCAACACGGTTTGGAGAACAGCGCAGCCGACTGGGTCATCAACTTGCCCAGCGAATCGGCCGCCTTCGTCTTCGCCGACGCTGGTTTCGACGTGGATTGGAAACTTCCGAGGCACCCTATACAGCGAACACCACACGACCCTTTCGACCAAGGATCACCAATTCTGGCAGTTCAGCTGGGACGAAATGGCCAATTACGACTTGCCCGCTTTGCTCAATAAGACCTTGGAAATCAGCGGAGCCAGTCAAGTCTACTACGTGGCACACTCCATGGGCACCATTACCGGCTTTGCTCAATTCTCTAACGACAAGGAACTGGCCAAAAAGATCAAGCACTTCTACGCTATGGGACCAGTGCTGAACATGAGACATGTGCAAGGGCCCGTCAAGATCGGTGCTCCCTTCACCAAATCTGCCAGTTTGGTCGCCTCTAGTAAGTACCGACCTTGTTAGAATCTTCCTCACACTCATGGCCAATTTTTAGTTCTGGGAGTCGATGAATTCCTGCCAAACTCCAAATTGCAACAAATGGTGGCCAAATATATATGCCCGCAGCCACTCACCGACATTCTCTGCCAAAACGTTTTGGTCATGATATCTGGACCGACTGGTCAGATCAACTCCAGCCGAATGCCAGTCATCGATGCTCACAGCCCTGCTGGCACATCCGTCCAAAATGTTGTTCACTTTGGCCAGATGATCAACAGCGGCCTGTTCCAAGCTTACGACTACGGAAGCGCCAAGGCCAACCGCGCCAAGTATGGAACCGACCAGCCACCGATTTATGATGTCTCGAAAATGAATATACCCATTTCGATCTACTACGGAGGCAACGACTGGCTGGCCCCAGCATCCGACGTTCTCTACGCTATATCGCAGTTCCCGAAAGTAGTCGATTCGTTGTTCTTGCCTGATTTCAATCATATGGACTTCGCCTGGGGCGTCAGGGCTGCTCCTCAAGTTTATCAACCCATCGTCAAATCCATCAACAACGACTTCAAGGCTTAGAACAAGGGACGATGACAAGCCTAATCGAACGCAGGGTCGATATTCCACAAAATGTGGAGAATGAGAACAGGGTATTAGTGATAGACGCCATGTGCCTTACGACAAAAATCTTATATTCTTTTGCAAATAAAGTTCATTACTTCTTGATCAAAGCCCTTGAAACACTCTGCCATTTTGCATGTGAATCTTTTGCTAATGTGCAAAATCATTTCCCTGCGCTATAGTAAGCAAACGGAAGCATAATTGGAAGAACCTGATATGCCCTCATCTTATCTGGCTCGTACGCATGAGCAGATTAAAAATATATCTCCTTTCTGTTCTTTAAACAACATCTAAAAGGTACTCGTATCTTACCTGAAGCAAATAAATATTCCCGTTGCGTACAGCCCATTCGATATCTTTCGGCTTTCCATTTGATGCATGCTCAAGCTAAAGAAAAAGCTTTGCAAAATTTTCTTTTATTGATAGTGATAGGCTTTTCTGCAGGAATCATTCAAATTCAGGCGCCATTTTTGGAATAGAGACACTATCAAGAGCTTTCTAACCATGATGCCAATTTCGCCAAGTTTTATAGCCAGTGCTTGATCCAGGCAACACGACTTGTTTGCTTCATCTGAAAAGTAACAGAGGTCAAACCACAGTCAGCTTCTTATACCTGCAGTACATGCTTACTCCCGAGCACCACTTTGTTCCAGGATACAGTGTCTTGAAAATAGGATCGATCGAGAGTGATTGTGTCAGGAGTGACAGCACCACTCACGACAAGCTGCAAGCTTACTGCTCAAGAGAAGAATCGATTCGGTAAACTATGATCTTACTTCTCCCAAACCCGGATTAGCATTAATAATTATTTTCAGTGGGTCCCCATCCACTGGGTCCACTGTGAATAAAACTCCGGATACGTCGGACTCTATCATTTCCTGCACTACCACTGAGACTGGATGTGTTAATGGTTGGCCGTGCTGTCTAAAGATAAACCGACAGTACTGGGCGGTTCGTTGAGCGATTTCAATTCGAAGTCATACTTGCGATATTGCACAGCAGGCAAGCGAAATTGTGACGCCCAGCAAAGACGTAGCGCTTCGCAGATCTATAATTCAATTCAATGTTTTTCATCTGCAGATCCTGGTCCTAGCATTTTACTCACATTCTGCAGTCCCTGGCGATCAAGGTAAGTTTCCAATTGACCAGCCGTAGATAAATCCGAGCTATCTTCACCAACAGCGGACGATCGGACTGCGAATTTCTTGTCAGTCCAACCAGTCAAAGCGAAGCATCGATTTAATTCGTACTCAATACTTGACTTCAATTTTTTTGAAAGTTCACTTTCGGAAAACAGTTGTTCGATTCTGAAACGAGTATCGCCCGCGTACAATCTAAGGAAGCAGTGATTATATTATCGCTCACTGTCGGCAAGTAGATTCCAACTGATCAGCTGAGAGCCTGCAAAGAGAATCGAGTGAGACTGCTGTCCTTGGCTATATGCTCTTCCGTACTGGCCATAAGTTTCCAGTTCATTCACAAGCTTCTTCAAATTCTCGTTTTCATTAATGTGCGCCGTGTAAGCAGCGGTCGTGACACAAAACCCAGAAGGAACGGTGAACTGAAACACGACGTGATTGATCTTTGCATCTGATGAACCTGCTTTACTGTACCTCCCCTTGTAGCTGCGATAGATAAGCCAAGTTGCAACCCTTTCCTCCAGTCAAATCGCTTGATGAGGCAGCCCGGTGGCTAAGTGGTAATATAAAGAGAGAAGCCTCGGCCGAAGTATATTCTAAAAGCATGATGCGAGGATCACAGGTACAAAAGAACTCATGTATGGCGAAACAAAACTACAGTTCCTGCTCGGGGCTCCTACCTTGTAAAAGGCTCAGTTAGCAATATGTCTTGATATCTAATTTCTTATTGTGAGTCTCTTACTGTTCAAAGTTCATCGAAAACACATGTTGATGGGATTAACGCAACAAAATTCCTTGCTCCGCCCCCACAGAGCACTATCACTCACTGTATTTAGGCGAGTGATATGGAATTTCAGTATCGATTGACTGCGGAATCAGCGGCTGGCCTTTCGATGATGACAGTAAATTGAATCCGTATCCACTCAGACCGTTCAGATCAAACTTAGCCAACCTTAGACAGGTCGTTTCGACAGTCTTATCACCAGTCAATAATAACGGCACTGCTATCTCTTTTTGAGCCCGGAGAAGAAAATGCTTCTTGTCTAAACAAGAACAATATGTTAAATATAAGGAAAGAGAGCACTTAAACGTTATCATACCAGACGAGAACGGCAAACAGAGGAGGTCCGACTGCGCACTTGATTGGTCCTCGTAAATCAGATTGCCGTCAGTGACAGAAGTATATCGACCGCATGGCCAGTTTATGTAGCCGAATCCAAAACTAGAAGTAAATTCGACTATGATCCGTGATGCCATTTGACTGCCAGTCCAGGCTACCTCTTTAATGTCCCCATAACTTCCATCGACCCCAGAAACATGTAGGTACCGTTCTGAAGAAAAGAATTATACAGCCACGAGCCAAAAAAGACGACTTTCCAAATACCTCAAATGCTACGACATGAGCCTCAAGTTTGGACAGCGCGTCCCAAGAGAGGTTAGCTGAAAAAGAAACCGCAGTGTTCTAGCAAGTGACAGCAAAGGTCGAGAAAGCCCTTACTTGACATGCGCGATTTTAGGCAATGCATCGATATCTCAGAGACCAGTACTTCATCACGATTCACGATCTTCATGTCACCAATCAGTTGACCCCATTGGTGCGTGATTCGAGGTTTCGCCCTGCGGGTAAAAAAGGTGGGTACAGACAGGGGACTCAAAAAGGCGTGATCAGATTTACCCATTGATCAATTGAAACAGATCTTTAGTCCATAAACTTCGAGCCAATGACTTAGAGAGCATGCTCGGATCATGATCAGTGTCGAATTCAAAAAGGTCAGTATTCACGTTCCACCTGAAAAGGTGCGATGGCTTTCATCAATTTATTTTACGCATCGTATTCGTAACTGCTTACCATCCATTTATTTTCAAATGCACCAAAGTCGACTCGTCGTCGTCTGACGCGTTGAAGATGCCTTTCCTAAACTAGCTCGGAATCAAATCATGCAATCCCCAGTTCCACATCTTTGCGCACCTAACAGTGGTGCTTATCCAAACTCTCCATTTTCGACAAGGCTCTCGTAATTCGAATCGCAAGCCCTTTCCGACAAACACCCGCTTGTCATTTTTAAACTTTTTCTGCACTGTGGCTGGATGCTCCGGCAAAGTATAGACCTGATCTTGATAGCGAACTACCAGCCAAACTTCGGTGTGCTCTTGCCTATGGGTAAGTGAGACAAAGCAAGAATTCCCTTGTTTGTCCATTCCAATGAACTGAATTGAATCCATCTGAAACCCAAACAAGGCCATCCGATGGATAACTTGCAAATAGGGCGAATCGCCCGCACTTACGCCATTTTCTCCTAGTTCTCTTGGAGAATCCTTCACCCAATCCTCCTCCATTGGCACCATCTTCGAGGCAAAGTTTTCTAAACTGCGCCGTTTTCGTTTTAGTGCACATCGCTTTGCGAATTTGGCCAAAAATACAGGATAAGTCAAAGCAAATTTAAACAAATGGACTAGTTTCTCTGAAAAGTATACTCCGTTACTAAAAAGTCATAAAAACGACACAACACTATCCGACCTGACAAAGCTTTATGTCTCCACAAGGCACTGGCAGAAATCAACTTGCTCATTAGCAACGATAAAATCGTCACCAATGTTAGAGTTAGCCACATTTTCGGTAAGCGAAACTTGGAATCGAATTTCGAGTCTGGACAACGGAATTGCGAGGCGAACGAAAACTGATGCCTACTAAGCCCAAAGACGAGGAGCCGTCGTCCTGGACGGCAAAGATAACTTTAGTGTAAAAGCTAATCGTACGCACGGGGCACATTCCTTCCTTATCTAGCAGACAGGCCTACCTAGCATACTAGCACCATCGCACTATGCGTACAGCTCTGACGGTGGGGTGGCTGCACTGTTTCTGGTACAAACGACCAGTTTTATTTCACAAGGCAGCAACTATAGACCCGAGCAGCACTATTAGTGAGATGTTCGAGTTCGAAAAGAACTTGTTTCGACCCTCTTTCTGATCTGGGAGTAGAGTTTCCAGATTCAACTTGTTTCCGCGGGGTTTCACCGACTTCAAGTCTAAAGATCGCAGAAAGATGATCGCGACAACACAATCACAGCATACAGTATGCGCATCCTTTTGAGAAAGGGCTCTAGAATTCCTGGTACTTGCCTAATTACCAGCCTGTTTTAACAAACACGGTTCCTGCAGCCGACCTCTCGCACTGATGATGAGGTGACAACCACGTGCGATGCGACCGCTGCTTCCGCAGCATAGTTCGATGCGATGCGACGTGCTGTGTGCGATGCGATCGGTACCAATGCCTTGCCTTAGTTGGTCTAACTCTTGGGTCCCGAGAGCCAACGCGTCTTATAACACAGGGCGAAATGGTTTTATCTGCATATCTCGACAACCGGCCATTGTTATGCAAAATCGTTTAGAGGATTATAGGTCGATAGGTAGGACATGCCAGTACCAAAAATTATTAAAATCTATCCCGCGGTTCTCGAATGGCGGCCCAAAAACCCCAAAAAAGTGCACAAAAACAATAATAACTGCAATTGTACAAAAGGAAGAACTATCTTCTATCACAGGCATCGTCCAGTTGCAACTTGATGCTGCAAACAGTCGGACGGGATAACTTCCAACAAGCCCTTGCGACCGCCTTTATTTGACGCATCGCATAACTTGTTGCGACCGTTGCATTCCTATATATATAGTATAGTTATATCCTCTTTACGATGCAGCAAATAAGCTTAATCGCGACGCCCGTTGTGATAGTATACTTGCTTGCGGAAAATATGGGTCGACTGCGTCAATTAGCACCCTAAAGTGACGCATCGCATCGAACTATACTTCGGGCTTCATCTGTTTCCTTGTTCGAGCGATTGCTTTGCTTCTCTCACACATGCATTAGCAATCGTGGGTTGGAGAGTGTGAAAATGTGCACGAGATTTTTCGCTCGCCCGCATTTGACGTGACTGCTCTCATGACTACATATATCACATGTAACTAGCATTAGCATACCCACTGACTGCAAGACTGTCGCACTTTGCAATATGCCTTCGTCTTCATTTGCACTTTGAGCTTTGCTGCATCAAGTTGCGCTCTCGTCCGAAGCGTTGACCAAGGCTTGCTACCGGGATCGAAAGCTAAGTAGGTAACGATGGGAAGGGAGATAAGGATCAAATGGAAAGTAGCGATCGGTCTAGATGTGAACAAATGCCGGAAGGTCATCCGCGCCGCCATCATCATGTTCTCTCTTGGCTTCGTGACTGCCGAGATGGTCGGCCGAAATCTACCGTTGAAATGGATCCTCATCTCGACGATGGTTTTGTGGGTCATAGCAGCTCTCTGGTCCGTTCTGCTTTCTCTTCATATCGGTGGTGAGTTGGCGACGTTGGTGAGCGATTTGGACTGGGAGGGGCCATAAATAAGAGGAATACGATTACAGGCCTTGATGTGGAATATCACTGGCTTGGGAGTCATCGAGGGGTCAATGGTCAGCGATAGTCCTTGCGCTCTCTACGTCGTGCCTTTGACATTCGCCGTCGCCGTGTACGCTGCCAGTCGGTGGCCCGCCTTAGCCTTGCTGCTGGTACCTTTCATTTTCATCCCCAATAAACCTTGGAAAACCGACTTTCTTGCAGGTAGTGCTGGCTGCCATCGCAATGTTCAAACGCTTCGGAGCCACGATTAGTGGCACTGGCCTTCAAGACCAAGACTTCCCTGGAGGATGGCAGCGCCTGGCAACAGGTGAGCAGTGACAGACTGTGAGCACAAGAATTGCCGGGTGATGTTGGGTCCAATTCTCTCTTTCTGGTTACATGCGCTTTTGTGCTTGCGTTATTTGGCTCCTGTGATGCTGTTGTGCGGTATTGTAGTCAATGGTGAGAGGACAAGGCCCCGTGTTTTCGTCACTGAAGACGCAAATCAGTGATTTATTGCATTAGCTAAGCGGATCAAAGCGAATAAATTTTTCCACTGATCTCACATCATTATTCTCTTTGACGACAATAGTCGCCAGCGCTCAAAGCACAGTTTTCTCATCAACAGTAGCAAGCCTGGTCGACGCTGACCAAATCGTAGTGCTGATAATTAGCGCTGTACACGAAATTGGAACAATCGTTGTTGTACAGTTGTCCCAATAAATGGCACTCGCCCGTTTGGGTGTTCCAATCAAAGCTTCCGCAACCAGATTGCCGCAGGCAAGTCAGTGCGCAATCGGCATTGGTTAGGTTCTGGATGATTTGCAAAGGCGTGTACGACAAGTAACCATTGTCTGTGAGGGGTGAGAAGCTGCCTGTGTACTTTGGAATGCAGCCTGAAATATGTACATTGAGGAAAGATGCAGGATAATACCGAGATGCAATGGACCGTGAGTGTACCTGACACGGTTGCTCCAGAAATCCTCGTGGTCGCCGTTGGCGAAAAAGGATTGCTCTGAGCCATTGCGGGTGAAGGCGATGGGAGCATGGAGGTCAGGGACGAAAAGCTCCCCGTTGGTTGGTTTGTGGGAGGGAGCGCTGGTGACATCGATCCTAGGAAAAAGAGTGCCTAGCCTAGAGTGTTTGGCACAGCCATGTTGCTGAAACGTTATGGTTTTATCGAGGTAAAACACAATATGGAGATATAAAAAGTACGCTTCGACTGCGCTGCGCGGTCGTCAGTAGCTGGCGATGTACTCATGCGTTTTGCTTCAAATAAAGCATTCTGTTTCAATTCAGAACGCGAAACAACAAATACTTGACGCTTTTGACCTTACCAATTACAGTTGACCCAGTCTGTGCTGAAGCAGGCATTGACGTACCAGTTAGCATTGTTTGAGGGACTGATGACTGCGAGTTAACTGCTCCAGTGCTTACGGGTTGGCCCGATGACCCGCTTGTACCTTGCATTGTAGACATAGGTGCAGCAGTTGAGTCAGTTGTACCTGGAATTAAAGATGTTGGAACTGGAACCGACGAAGCGGATGTGGCGGGTCCGCTTGCGGGTGCTACACCAATCGTAGTAGTCGCGGGCTGCATAACACTTGCGCCGCTGGTTTCCATCCCACTAGTCGGCGGTGGGGGAGTCATTGTTAGGATTGTGGTGGTCGGCTGATCGGCATCTGTTGTGGCAGGCATTACTGTCGTGGTAGGCATATCTGGCATGGTAGGAATAGCTGTCGTTGTGGGCATCGCCGCCATTGTGGGCATCGCTGTTGTGGGCATTGCCGTCGTGGTGGGAATAACCGTGGTGGGCATTGCCGTGATGGGCCTTGTAGTCGTAGGCTCTGCCGTTGTGGTGGGCACAGGTGTATTAGTAGGCGTAGTAGTAGTGGTGGGTGTCGTAGTCGTGGCAAATGTAGTAGTCACGGTCGTGGTGCTTGTGGTTGTCGTCGTAGTAGCGGGAGAAGCTGAAAGACGAGGGCTGGCTCTACTGTAGGAATAGAACACTAGCAAGTCGGAGTGACCTCCAAAACTGTCAGTTACAGCAAAAATGGGAGAAGCTTCTTACTCGGGGTGGGCATATTCAATAGACAGACCCCGTAGAGGCCTTGATAGCAATCACCCATGTACCAGCAGTAGTCGCCCGACTCGTAGTCTTGCATGACGTTCACGCAGGTGCCAGGCCACGTCTCGGGATCTCCGGGTTGACCCGGGCACCAAGCCGACCAGTCCGTCGGTTGAAGCACGCTTCCGTCAGACCATTCAAACTGCTGGGTCGCTGTATTGTAGGAGAGTCCGAACCACGCACTTGCCAATTGTGAACCGATGTAGCTGACGAGAGGAAATGCTTGGCTAGATCTCTTAACAATTATTCAGATTACATAACACTCACTATTCGGCATATTTCCAGACCCATTCCTCTTTGGCGAAGAGCACGTGGCTGTTGTTAGCAGCGCAGCTGGCCACAGCATCCTCGTACGAAACTGGATCTTGACTGTATTTCATGCACTGACCACCCCAGGCGGTAAAACCGGGAGGGCAGGCTAAATATCGTAAAAAGCCATGGATAAGCGGTTCAAAGGACAGTTTCGTTCACTTACTGACGTCAGCGAAAGATGGAAAGGTGTATGGGGTACCTGCAACAACCGATATTCAGTCCTTGCTTAAAAGATAACTGGATGCAATTAACTAACCCGTTCCAATAGTCGTAGTCTGTGCTTTCACACAGACTGGCGCCAAGGTTGTGCCACACGAAACCGCGAACCAGGCCAAGGTCTTCAACCTGATATCATACTTGATAGAAACGCATGCTCCAGAGTTCATGTTTGGTTGATTAGTGCCCCAGGGCGCCCAATCAACGCCGGGGGTATACGTGGTGCCATCGGCCCAGCTCCAGACCTGAGTGGGCGCGTCATAGTGTAGTCCCATCCAAATACTGGTCAACTGTTGCTGAGGGAGGTTCCTAAAGAGTTGGTCTTTTCGATGGTCTGTTTTTGTAATAGCCCAAATATGAGTGCCTTACTGTACGATCATCTCCCAGTCACTCTGCTTTTTTACAAAAAAGAGGGTGGCGTTGTCTTGAGCGCACGTGTCCATGGCGTTTTGCCACGGCATCTTGCTCGTACTCACCATCGCACACTGACCAGCCATGGAGTTGTACCCTGGCGGGCACTGGCCTGAAAAGTAGTGAAAGGACTGCCACGACCGAATTCATATTTCGTGGTTAGCTTACCGGCGCACAGCTGAAATTCAAGAAACAGGATAATCAGCCATTTTTGGAATCCTACGAAAAATCGTAAGTTATATGCGCCAAGCATCTTGTGACTCAATTTCGACCAGACGCTTGGTGTCGATATCTCAAACTCTGCTTGTTAGTCCTCAGGAGCTCCTAACTGCAGTTACCAAGCAACGGCCATGTGAACAAGCTAAAATCGGCAAAGCGTCAAGAATCTCACGATCCACATGGGACAGAGCTGATCGTGAGTGTGTATGTGCTCCAAGGTGATGGTCTCTGCTGTGCATGTAACTCTGCCAGGTATAACGGATCTGTGAAATCGTAATAATATCTCGTTCCGCGGATCAATCTGCTATGGACGAAAGCCATAAAGCTTTACTGCGTACCCTATACAGTACGTGGTATCATCCTTTCGTCACGACCTCTTTCGTCCTTCTGTGCTTACATCAACAGGAGCACAAATGTTCCAGACTTCTAAACTCGAAGTGACTATAATCTTGATCTGGCACAAAATGCTCACAGCCTCTAGCAAACTGCTGCTCGAGTAGGCGACATTCGCTGGTTTCTCTGTTCCAGTCGAAACTGGCGCATTGAACTTGTCGCATGCATTCCAAAGCGCACTCATTGTCGTTGCTTACATTCTTCACTGTTTTCATGGGCTGATAATCTAAGTAACCGTTTTGTGAAAGTGGCAAGAACTGTCCTGTGTCGACGGTTTTGCAACCTGAAATGAGACAGGCATGCAATTCCTCATCTACGAGCTATTATTCCTTTGTGGATACTTTTGCTGGGCAAATTCAAGAAACACACAGCATATAGTGCGTCAGAGCAACTGCTCATTCGCCAACAATATTGCCCCAAGAGCCCTTTTGAGGTCGAGACACACTGCCCGATCCATTGCTCAGGGGGTCCTGGTTGATTTGGGCACCAGGGAGTGTAGTCGGATGCACTGAGCGGGCTTCCATCAGCCCATTCGAACCCAGTCTCTGTGTTGTAAGACAGACTGATCCAAAAGTTAGCGTGCAGCGACGGAGGGAAGCTGTAAACCGCAGGGAAATTGATGTTACCACCAAAACCATCATGTTATGGCTCATATAATAAAGGTTCATAACTTACAACTGGGTGAACACCCAAAACCAGTTCTGTTTGCCGAAGAAAATCTGGCTGTTTTTAGCGGCACATTGACTTGCGGCACTCTCATAGTCCATGGCTCCTTGAATATTTATCTTACATCGGCCGGCGTACTCTTCGAAGCCAGTTGGGCAAGCTACAGTAGGAAGAGATGAAGATGGGATTTACAAAACGCGAGTTTCACTCCACCACGACATGTCTCGCCTGACACCAGGTCTCTTCTTCAAGGTGTCAGTCTCGTCAGCCAGGCATGTCAGTTCGACCTTGGTGATCAAAAACACCGCACGGCATGTGAACATACTTACTGGAATCAGGGAATGATGCAAGCATGACTGAAGGAGAAATCGCATATCGCATGTTGAAACTAGAGCTATCCAGTTAACTTACCG
This sequence comes from Mesodorylaimus sp. YZB2_4, assembly GCA_030248295.1. Lineage (NCBI taxonomy): Eukaryota > Metazoa > Nematoda > Enoplea > Dorylaimida > Dorylaimidae > Mesodorylaimus > Mesodorylaimus sp. YZB2_4. The sequence goes on from JASANH010001401.1 coordinate 43,122, forward strand.
CTTCCCAATTCGGTGTCCCCGTTCTGCAACACATATTCACATAATTTGAAGCTGCAGCGAGTAAAGTACACACTTACGATCGGTTTAACGCAGACTGGAATCAAAGGAGTGTCACATGGAATAAGAAACCAAGCGAGCCTTTCGAGTACCATATCATATCTGATGTTGACACATTGACCAGTGTTCACGTTCGGTTGATTGTGCCCCCACGGAGCCCAGCTGACCTCTGGATCATAAGGAATGCCATCCGACCACAAGTACATACCCGTGTCTACGTCATATCGCAGTCCGATCCAGATACTGGTCAGTTGCTGCTGGCTGACACTTCTGCAGTGCAAGAAAAGATGCTGGAGCAGACACGAACCAGGGTCTTTTTTCCTTACTGTACTATTTGACTCCAGTCCATTCGGCGCTTTATAGTTACCAGCGTGGCATTCTCTTTGGTGCACAGGTCTATAGCATTCTGCCACTGAACCTGGACGGCCTTAATGGAGACGCACTTGTAAGACGCAAGTTGATACCCAGTCGGACATTGCCCTAAAATTATTCAACTGAAAGCAATCAGAGGCAAAAACCTTTGCAAATTCACCTTTGCAAATATGAACAATCGAGGCGAGTAATACAAGCAATGAACGTAGGTGGATCATCCCGAAAGTACTAGCTCACACTGCCTTTTACTTGCAATCGGAGGCACTGATCGTGAGTTATAAGTTTATTTTGGTTTTGTAAGTCGACCCAAGCCGAGGCTCTCACTCAGCAACCACATGATAAAGCAAATTGGCAAGGAGACGTCTAGATTGCTTTTAGCGCCCACGGTTTTATGGATATGTATATGATCTCTCCCTGTATGTTGGCATGGGTATCAAAGACTGATCATAAAAGACATACGAACATGACCGATGTTTCTGCATTTTATACAGACAACCAGTTCTTGCTTGAGGAAAAATATGGAAGAGCAGGCATCAATCAGAGATAGCATTTATTATCGACATTGATCAGATCGAAATGTTCATAGTTAGGATTAGGGATGAAATTGGTAAGTCCACCCGTAGCCTGTTTACCCAGGAGACGACATTCACCCGATTGCGCGTTCCAATCAAACCCGTGGCATTCGTTTCGCTTCAAGCAGGCTGCAGCGCAACTGCCGTCAGTGCGGTTGTTCAAAATACTGACGGGAGTGAAATCAAAGTAGCCATTCTGTGAGTGTGGCAGGAAGCTACCAGTTCTTGTGGGTTGACAGTCTGAAAAGTCAGGAAAATTTTATGCGCAATCGGAGCTGACGAGAGAATCGATCAACTGAAAGCCGAGTTACGCGATGCCAATAATAGGCAAATCCGAGCATGATTGTGAGTCATCTACTCTGGCAAAAAATTCTCCCGTTTCCATGTTTATCGATTCCCTCATGAGTCTGCAGTCGTAATACCGACAGACGCGTCCATCTTAATCGGAGAAAAATAGAACATCGGTAGTTTAAAGGTAACCGACAGGCCTTTAGATGGAAGCATTGGGCTCGGAGATGACGGTGTGGATGCACTGAAGTCTGAAGGAAACCAAACCCGTAACAATATGATGCATGTCACAATGAGATCTTACTCGGACGTGTCGACGTAGATGTGGGCCTAGCAGTCGACGCGGAAGTTGGCTTGGGGGTCTGTCCAGATGTGGGGGTTACTCGAGACGCGGTAGTGTGTGGGGATGAAAGTGTGTAAGGAGCTGATGGCTTAGCAGACGCTGTTGGAAGGACTGATGATGGCAGAAGTGAATTGTGGGTCCTGGTAGAGCCGATGCTAGGACGCGATGATAAAGTAGAACTTGGTGTCACAGTTGAACGGGACGTGACAGTGCCTAAACAAAGATTTTTGCCTATCAGCGGCCTCTTTCCATGTTAGAATTAGTACCTGAACTCGAACTTGTTACTGGGCTTGAGGACGTCGGCAGTAACTTAATCGTCGTGCTGGTCGAACTCACTGATCTCGAGGGAGATGCCGTGGCAGAAGGCGATGGAACTGCTGGCGCTTTGCTGGTTGGCCCAGGCGCAATCGTGCTTGGGAATTTCGTCGTAGATCGGCGTGTGCTGGAAGAGCGACCTGAACTGGAGCTTCTAGTCGTCGAGGGGTGCGTGCTCTGAGTCCTCGTGCTCACCGACGATGATTTGGTCGAGGTACTGGTGGCCATGGCGGGTGGGAGAGTACTAAGTGTGGACGACGCTGCAATAAGATGAAATGTCCTCTGTCTAGCACCAATGGGCAAAAAAACGACTTGTATACCTGTACTGAACACACAAATACTGACTGTTGGCTTACTGCAATCAGCCATGTACCAACAAAATTTCCCAGCTTCTGTTTGTTTTACCCTCACACAATATCCGGATGATTGGTCTGGTGTTACGACATCGGATGAACACCAAGCTGACCAATCGCTCGATTGATTGAAGACGCTTCCATCAGCCCATTCAAATTGTGTGGTAATTTTGTTGTAACTCAAACCTACCCAGACATCGTACGTCATAACCATGGAATTTACACTGTAATAACAAGTCTTAGTTTCAAAAAACGTGCCAGGTTACAAGGGCATACCAGGAAAAATACTCCCATTTCTCGGCATCTTTGGCAAAAACGATCTGCCCGCTCACGTCAGCGCATTGTTTCTTTGCGGTGTCGTAATCCTGCTTGATACTTTTATTGCAGTACATGCAACTGGTGCCGCTTACTGTAAACGGATGTGTGCATCCTGCGCGAACAGTACAATGGCAAGATAGCCCTCGGCACAAGTCAGAAGTTCACCTACTTATACTGGGAGCGTTCGGATCAACTCTTGACACAACGCATCCTGAAGACAATTATTTTCCATGGATCCAACACTACGAAGGATGAAGTAGGCAATGCTTACTCACCTTGGTCTGCTGGAAAAAGAGTGGCTGCTAGAAGAAATGAGAAGAACAACATCCTGGAACCATTAGAACTTAAAGCTGGCTCTGTTCCTCCTCTCTCCCTCTCATAAGGATTCATCGGTTTAGCGGACGACAAAAACGTTTGAAAATTGAGTAATGAAAAACCGGCGATTCTGGATAAGGGTATAAGGAGAGGCTTTTAGTAGTCATGGATTAGGCATGCTAGATCCAATAGATTACACAAATGGACGGAGAAAATGCGTTCCAGACAGACTTGACTGTGATTCTCGCCGTGGTAAATCGATATTTTATGGTAAAATCCATATACTGTAACCACAGTGCGTTTCCGTTTTCTCCAATCCTACGAACTGATTACACTGCATGAAGTTTGAAATATCCGCCGTTTTGAGCTAAAGTATGATATTCAGGAGACAGAGCAGACAGAGCACAAGCGGCAACTGTCGATCAAATTTGTGGCAGGTTTCTTGGAAACAGTTTCTTTTCTTTAAGCTGCTGATAAAACTGATTTTTTTTCTTCAGTGATCGTAATATATGCAAAATCTTGGAAAATGGGTCGAAAACGTAAAGTCTTTATGGAAGAGCCTGTGCCCGAACAAACGATTCGAACAGTTGCATCGATGAAACAAATGATTGCCCGGGCCCAAGCTGTCGAAAATTCGAGAGTTCGTATTGCCATAAGGAAAAAGAATTATAGTTTGGTTGCTTCGCAAGGTAATATTGAGCCTACTAGTCCATCAGATCAAATTATCGGCGGCGGCGAAACTGTGGCGATGAACAGTGATATCAGGCGTGATGAAGAGGATGACCGCCTAGTGAGAACTGTTTTTTTGCGATGTTTGCAACCAATTTTAATCTCACTTGCAGTTTAAGCAGAAGTTTTTATATTTTAGCGTATTTCTTTGACACCGATTCCGCAAGAAGAGCAGTCAGGTGCTGATGGTGAAACCAATACTGAATCTTCGTCGAAAATCGATTTAACCCCGACTGCCATCAAAACCGAGCAACAGAAGTTCGAATTCTACAACGATCAAGCTGAGGTCTGTATGACATATGCGATAATATCACGGGGACTTTATGCGAGCAGCTGATCAGTGTTTTAGAATCAGGGGTGCCCTCTTCTGAGGCGAGGGGGAGGTTTACTGTTTAGCCTACAGTATGTACAGTACCGGTATAAACTTAGACAGTCATTCTCTGTAAGCAACTCAAGTTGAAAGTTTTCAGTGTAACTCTCTCGTTTAGGATAATTTTCAAAGAATCGATGATTCGTTCAACGCACAAACGCTGTCGTGCGGAGAGGCGTGCATTTGGCATACCAGATGTCAAATGCTTGAAAATCAATTAAAGGTGGAGTACGAGCGCTATGTCGAATCGAATCGAATGTGTCTCAAATTGCAAAAACAAAACGAAAATTTGGAGAAACAAAATGAATTTCTTCTAATTCAAACTAAGGAGTTGGAAACAATTGTAGCAACTCTGAAAGAACAAGGCCCCTTGAAGTGTTCTCAAGAAAGTCCAGTGAATACAGGGTGCTTGGGCAAAGCTGACCCCGCGAAGGTACCGGATTGCCGCATCCAAATTCCTATTGAGCAACCGATCATGAAGGATACTGGAGGAACCGCGAAACCAGATTTTACCATTATCAGTTCTTCGTCTAATTCGTGCTTTTCTCCTCCAATCAATTTGCCTCACTTCATCCTTCCTGATCTGACCCGCCCACCTCCTCCGCTGCCAGTAAGCTTTCTATCAATGATCAAGACTTCCACTGGAATACCCGTGCTAAAAGTTAGCGGTAAACGAATGCCTTTGTTACCTGATCCAGTTGAATTGAGAAATAACCAGCAGGAGGTGCTGAGTAAGTGGCCAAAAAAGTATTAGTTTCGAGTTTGGAGGCACAAACCTGATTTAAGTGGCCGTAAATAATGACACTGTAGCCAGTGTACAGTAATTGGTCTCGTTTTTCTTGTCATTTCGCAGGACACTTACGGATTTTGATCTCATCCTTTCAAGTTCCAGGTGACTGCAGTATATAGCGCTGTTTTTTTCTGGGCAGTCATGAATATTGGGCTTATTCATGTTGAAAAATATGTTAGCATGCGATTAGGTTTGTATTATATTCTTTTAATGACATTGATACGTGTTTTCAATGTATGCCTAACCCTACATATGCATGCCATATCGGCACAGGTATGTACGCCTACAGTACGTTTACACCATGTCACTGCTTATCAGATCAAAATGTTTAAAGTTGATGTCTTTGATAAATTGCGTGCAGTCATCGGCGAATGTATAAGCGAAACAGCGGCATTCCATAGTGCTCTTGTTGTAGTCGAAACTGGCGCACATGTGAGGACGCATAAGACAGGCTTTGCCACATTCCATATGGTCCGTGGTGTGGGTGGTTTCGAATGGAACGAAGGCCAAACGCCCGTTTTCAGGTGCTGGCAAAAAGCGTCCGACTCGATAACAAGCTAAAATAAGTGTGCATTGGACTCTGTTGGGATTGAAGGATAGGTCCTACCTGCGGGTGGAGCAGTAGAATCGGCTGCATGTGGTGCGGATGGCGGTGGAGGTGAAGCATGGCCTGAAGAACGAAGGACGAATGTATACGGTAGAGCTGCTGTGGGAAGGGAGTAAGCCTGCGGATGCTGCAAGAGTCGAAAAATAAAAGTGTCTATGGTTCGGGCACTGATCCTCAGTCGCTCGTATTACCTTGATTCCCGTGGGTACCACTATGACTCGTCGGAGCATGTTCTGGTGCCATGATGCCCGAGGAAGGTGCGTTGTGTGCTATCGTCGAGCTAGCTGACGTTGCCCCTGTTGAATAGGCGCCAGCATTTGGACCACTGGTCACGAGAGGGACGGTATGGGTGGGCGTGTGCGAGGAATGGTGAGGAAGGTGAGAACTGTGCTCCGAGTGTATAGTGGGCACAGTGTGAGGTGGTGGAGGCTTTGAAGTGGCGTGATCACTTGCTGGCGGGTTTGTGCCTGTAGCAGACCAAGAGGCAGCATGGTCCGGATGGGCATGGGTGCTTGTTGATGGCAGAGTTGTTGGATGGCTAGTTGTGGTTGTGGGTGCAGGTGCTCCGGTTGATGGATTGGCTGGAGCAGCAGTTGCATGCGCTGAGGTATGTGCAGCAGCCAGAGTTGAGTGGACATGTGCCACTGTCGGGGCACTTGTTGCAGCCACTGTCGTTGGATGTGGGACCGTTGTTGGAGCAACGGTAGGAGCGAGTGTTGGGGCAACTGTAGTAGGTGCGGCATGAGCGACTGTCGGAGACACAGTTGCAGCATGTGTTGTTGGAGCATGGGGAGCAGTCGTTGGAGCAGCAGTTGAAGGAGTAGTGGCCGCCGTAGTTGTTGCTGCAGGAGCCGTAGTTGTAGTTGTGGTGGGTATCGCCGTCGTCGTCGACGTAGTACTAGTGGTAGCTGTTGTTGTTGTTGTTGTCGTTGACGTCGTTGGTGGAGGCGTGGTGCTTGAAGTACTCGTAGTCGGTGTGGTTGCTGCCGCAGCTATAGAATATCTAACATTCTAAACCAAACACTAGCAAAGTGGGCAGACACATACGTGTTGTAGGCATGTTGTACAAGCAGACGCCGTTCAGTCCGCTCTCGCAATCAACCATGATCCACTGATAGGCGCTAGTCTCATAGTCTTGCTGTACACCCACACAGTTACCAGCCCATTCGCCAGGCGTACCAGGATTGTCTTTGGCCCAAGGCGCCCAGTCCTTGTCAGGGTCGTATACATCGCCATTGGAGTATTTGAATTGTTTGGCTTCAGTGTCGTAGTACAGTCCGATCCAAAAGTTGGTCAATTGGAATCCCAGCGCGCTGAAAATCAGATAATGGGCAGAATATCGAAAACCGCTAATTCTGTCGCTTACTATTCAGCGTAATGCCACATCCAGGCATCCTTGGTGAACAGAACGTAGCTATTATTAGCTACACATGCTGCCGTGGCGTCCTCAAATGTCATTGGATCTTGGCTATACTTCATGCAATTTCCAGCGAATGCCATCAAACCAGGCGGACAGGCTAGGAAACAGAACCCAGCTCATGGTTATCACAACGCCAAAGAGAGAACAATCTAGCCACTTACTGACATTGGGGAAGGAGGGAAAGGTGAAAGGGGTTCCTGCAATATACCCTCGATTAAGTATGTGATCGGCTACTGTAGATCACAGATTCTTACCTGTTCCAATGGTGGTCTAAAAAAGTAACGTTGTGAGCTACACATGGACCCTTAGCGCCACTACTATTTTTATCGTACCTGTTGTGGTTTGATACAAACTCCTGTCATTGCCTGATTGCATGACACAGTGAACCAGAGGGGCTTGTTTTCCTGTTTGGTGTCTATTTTGACCACGACACACTCCCCAACTTTAGTGTTTGGTTGGTTGGTTCCCCATGGCGCCCAATCTTTTTCTGGATCATACGGCTGGCCGTCACTCCAACTCCACGTTCCACTGGCTTTATCATAGTGCAGGCCAAACCAAACGCTGGTCAGCTGTGCAGTGGGAATGGCTCTGCGTGTTGGCTAGGTCATTGTAAAAGTTATTGGACGGAACGTTCGATGACTTACCCGCCGGTTGCTTGATCCCACAGATCTTTCTCCTTCATCACGATTAGGCTGGCATTATCGCTGGCGCAACTCGCTTGAGCCTTTTCCCACGGAACTCGTTGACCCATCATAACGCACATTCCCGCCATGGCGCTGTAGCCACTCGGACATTGGGCTAGAAAGGAGCTTCAGGATATCGGTGATTCAAATAGTCTCGCTTGCGTACCTTGACAAAAATGACAGAAAGTCAGAAAGATGAAGGCCAAAATTGCCACGGAATATTGCGATGCCATGACTGTACGATTGCACTGTAAAACGAGGTCCGAACAGACGGCTCTACGTTACCAGCGCCTGATATCAAATCTTTTCGATGTGCTCTCCACCAGGTCAGGCCTTTCAGTTGGTACGCATGGGACTGGTTTCCAGGCTCAGCTTGACAACAATTAGCCGTTGTTTTGTAAGTTATACGTTGGAACAGGATGGTCTGCTCCGCCGAAGCCATTTGGAATCTATGTGAGTGATATGACGGCATAAGATGTGGCTGACAGGGCGAGGAAAACAATAGGGATATGCTCATAGGGTGCTGACCAGCGGAGAGGGAACGAAGGGAGGGCTGTCCATGGCAGAAAGACTACTCTGCAGATTGTCCCTAACGTAAAATTATGTCTGCTACTTTTCTTTCAAATTGAAGAAAAGAGTTTGGTGAGGTTTTGCGGTCTGCATTGTGTACATATCTATATTTGTGCTCGCATTGAATCAGTTCTGACTTAGGACACGTGCAAGCCTTATTGACATTACGAGCTGGCCTCTCCTATTCAGCTGCTTCGTAAAACTTTTTCGATCGGACAATGGCGTCGCAGATACGCAAGGCTACTTTTCTTATCCGACCGTCATCTACTGTACTTAACAATAAGTCAAGAATGTAGCATTTCCCATTTTCTACGCATCACTGCTAGAGGCGCGGGTAAGACACAATAGCTAAAGCCCTGCGCCCTTTCCGCTTATAAATCGCAAGGTAATTATCCCAGCTCAGTTAACGGCTCGAAGGAGGTATGAAGAGGATAATCCCTGACATACCTGACTGCAAGCCATTTAATCGTTCGATTGACGCACGACCTAAATTTACCCTCCCATTAATCGCCCACCGGATGGATTTCTTCGTGCACAGTGTAAATGTCGTTTGTGCGATAACACCCAGAATTGAGGCTCTCGGCCGGCAGTAAGTGTATGTAGTGTTAGGCGAGATTACGCGGGCTCACCGGAGCTCACTACCTAAGGCAGAGCATAATAAGATACCGTTTTGACATAATTACTTTAGCTTCCGCTCCAAGTCTACAATTTTCTCTGACAATATCAGTCGGCAAAAACAAGGTGCAGCTTAATGATGTTGACTCATTCACGGTGTCGTCTGCTACATGATACGAGTAACTACTAGTCTTCTTTTATCTTCCGTCTTCTACTCCTCCATGGTACCAGTTTAAATTTCAAGCAAGCACGCGCCGCAACGCAACATACTTACTGTAGATTTGTGTAGGAAATCATACGCTGGTGAAGGAAAGGGAAAGATATTTTATTATGCAATGGATATCTCACGAACACTTGGTACAATAAACAGTACTGTATAGAATACGATGCACGTCACTCTATCTGGACATCTAAAAGAAAGCCTGAGCACGCTCAAAAATTTTTGACGACAGTTTTTATCATTGATACAACTTTCACACCAGGAGTAGCAGATTTAGTGCCCAGACGTTGACAATTTTCTCTTGCCTTCTCGTTGGATTTTACTGCCTGGGAATGAGCGCACATGGAAGTCATCGCATCCAAAATGGTGCGAATGTAAGCTTCCCACAGCGATGCTCCTCGAAAGTACAAATTGGCCACATTGTGGTGCTCGGATCTGATCATAGAGGACAACACGTCCAATATGCAAGTGTACATCTTTGGTGAGTCGCCAACGCAAACGGGTATACAAAACTTGAGTGTGTTTTCCAAACGAACCAAGGCTTCTTCGACTCGTTGCGGCAATGGTCGGCCATGCCGATAGTTGTGGTGGCCCATTCGAAGCTTCTCCAGGATCAACTTGCAACGAGACATGGAATCGTGCATGGAAAACGGTCTATCAACTTCAGACGGTACCGCTTTGGAATCAGTCATCTTGACTGCGTCTGCTGAACGAAATGTTTGACGAGGCCGCACACCCAACCAGACAAACTAAAAAGGAGGCGAAGACACTGTCAGAACTGCCGCTACTTAGTCTTTTCGCATCTTTCCGTCCACGCATCTTATATACTCGTACTTAGTCCACATCGCGGAGCAATTGCAGCCTACGCTTCGCTCACCAATCGGCGCCCCCAGCTGATTACATCTCGGCAAGCCCGGCAGGTGGGCGAAGTGCTTTGACGAAGATAAGTGTCACTGATGACACGATACAATACCTGCTCTTGATCGTACCCCTTCCAAGCGATGAACAAGCTAATCAGAACTTGTAGGACGAGCAGCGTAGGTATGCAAACAACTCAAGGCGGCGTATCTTAACTCTTGGCGCTAAGCTAGTATCGATGCGCTTTATCAGCGCGGATTCAGATTGAGCCGCCGCAAATCACCCTTCTTAAACCACACTAAAAAGTCGCTAGCAGCTGAGGCCTTTTAAGGTCTATGCTAGTATAGCGCTAATCGGACGGTAAGTTGGAATTCAGTGATAGCGCCCATTGACTGAGGTCATTAGCGCCTAATGAGTCCGGAAATGATTGGTGACCACTGAAAATGACACAGCAGAGTTTTTATCTTTTTTGTTCCTTTTTGCTCGAGCTAGTGACCTCACTACTGAAAAAACGCGCTGCGCGCGTATGTTCATTTGCTGGTTCTCATTCTCGCAGCTCCTATTCTTTTACCATAATGACTGCCCCTATTGTTCCGGCCAGAGAACAATCACGGCATTATGTCGTCAAATGTTACCCATGAACATTCTCATTAGCATTTGGCACGATCAGGGAAGACCCTACCACCATGTGATTATCATTATCGTCAATGATTACTTGATTCTTGACACGTCTGCTCTGTTCGTTGCTAGTACTTCTTTAGCATGCCTAGCGAAAAACTGCTCTTCTGCTGGCAAAGGTCTTGCGAGAACATTGCTCTAGTCTTCTTTGATATGAATCACCAGGGTTCACAAAAGTGCTTCATCCTGCATGCCCTTCTCCCGCGGACTGATTTAGAGTCCTATCCAACCTGCGCAGTCACAAAGTGTGTGTCTCCAGCTCCAACCAGGACCTCGTCACAAAGCACTGTGCATCCTTCTAGGCAAACCTAGCCTGACGACGATTTAACGAATTTTGTTTAGCACCACAAAACTAAACGCTCATTTTTCGTTCAGTCCATCATGGCGCCAGATTTCAAATGATCCTGTCTATGTCACGTGATCCAAATCAATATCGATTCGGACATACAGCGGCTGATAGCGAAACGTGAAAGACAGTCACTCTTTCGTATTGATTTCTAGACTGGTGCACGCACTGCTCCGGCACGCCCTTATAAGCCTCCCCGTCTGACCAGAAACAGGCTGGCGACGTGCTCGGGCGCATCAAACGAACCACAAGACCGATGTTCGTAAATGTAGACTAGAAGAGATTTCTCCTGGAAATTATTATAACCTTTTCCAAAAATGGATCGACTCCTCCCCTTCGCCGTTTTATTCTGTCTAGCCCACCTTTTTTCTCTCTCCAGGTCACAAAGTAATATTTTTATAAGGCTAGTCGTGCCTATTGGATGGTTCGAACATGTTTCGTTGTAGGCAAACCCAAAACCGATGTTAGTTTTCGTATAACTGGAAAGCAATCCAGTCCACAATCGTCGCAAAAATCTTCGGCCACTCAAGCACCGATGCCCAACGAGAATGTGGTGATTCGAGTTCTGGGTGATGGTTCGAGTAAATATAACGATAGCCGTCTTTCCTGCTATGCGTGCGATTATGAACAGGATGGCGTGTGGTGCAAGGAACCAGCCAACAAAAGCCTGTTCAGCATGTCCAGGTGCCCGAATAAGGACGATGTGTGCCAGGTGAGATGGTGGAGAAGATTGACAGCATGGACCAACTGAACCATATCATAGGAACCAGCGACTGATAGTAGAATGCAATGGACTTATCACCTTGTGGTGGTGGCGGGATGAGAGTCCGTGTCAAATACGATCTCGATTACCCCCCCCCCCCCCCCCAACTGATCTAGGTATAACTGCATGACCACATCCACTTTTCTTGTTCAGGTCTGGCATTTCTATTCGACCAATACGGACGAAAATTATGGCCGAGCCACCTACTATTTCACCCGAGGCTGTTCAGAGACATGCCAACCTGGGTGCACTTCATTGGATGATATGGAACATCGATTTGTTAGCTGTTTTTCCTGTTGCACGGACAGTTTATGCAACATTGATAGCAAGGCGACAACCGCTTCCCTTTCTAGTTTGTATTTACTCTTGTTTTGTGTCACGTCTTGGCTTTTTACAGAAATGAGGTAATCTTGGCCAGCCGATATATATATGGCATGTGTATAAAACGAAGATTTTATGATGGTTTTGAAGAGCGGAATTCAGTTATTTGATTGTCCTCTCCTCGAATCTGATCATGAGAATGGCCACCAGTGGTTTAGATAGAGCTACAATGGAGCATCCTTTCGCAATGCCCTCATTTCTGCCAGCCCGCGATCTCAATCGAGTCCCAATAGACCACTTAACATCAAAGTTTTCTGACATAGGCCAGGCCACAATGAGTTACGCAGACATCTTAGAAATGACCCAGTGCAATACTTTAACTGGTCATAAAAGTGTATCCACCCGCGTTTGACCTACTTACTAGTTTCACCCTATCCTATCAACTTTACTAAACTGGGAGGGCATCATTTTAGTTTCGCCCAGTGTCGTGGAATAGTTGGGGTAAGAAAAGTGCTCTAAAAACTCAAAGAATGCCCTATTTGGTATCGAGCGCCACTTGTGCGTGGTTTCTACTTTGGTCAGCCCTATGCTATGCTTCGACTGAGAGTGAGAATGAGTGCAGCGACCACCCTCGATTCGGTTCTGCTTGCAAAAATGTGAATAATCTGAAAGAATGGTGTAATCGATCGCGGCTACAAGATCGAATTGGGTTCAAGAATAATTTTGCCCAGGTCTGCCGAGCCACATGCGGACTGTGTAATAAAAATGTGGGAAAATCAGTAAGTCTGTTCGAAATCCGGCCAGGTTGCTTCTTCTACGAGAATCCTGTACATTGTAGCATCCTTCGACTGACGATCACTTACCTTATTCTACGCTAACCCCAAACCCAGTTGTGAAACTGGCCTTGATTCGGCCCGGATTCGTCACGGAGAAGCCGAAGAAGGAGGTGAGGAAGACACACAAGGGTGGCCTGTACTGATCTTCAGCCTATCTCACAGATTGTGTTCATTAATGGAACTCGCACCCGAGCCCTGTCGAGAGCGGCTACCACACCGAGTACCAATGGTCTGTTCGCCAACGCAACGACTGCATCGCCACCAGTAAGTGCCCCCTTGCTCGTCCAATCTCCTTAACAGTCTTCTTGTCTTCAGTCATGTGGCCAACCACCATCTTACACTCCTTGTCTTCCACTGGCCTACTCCAACCGATTCTTTCAACAATGCTGTCAGGACCTGGGCATTGGACCAGCGTGCCAACACTTGTGCCGCTATGATGTGAAAGTGGAGGAGGTACCCGTTCATCCCATTACCCATCCCCGGATGACCCCACCATCGTTCTGCTGTAGGTCCAGCTGGCCGCTGCTAAGCAGCAGTGCCCCTTCAGCATATTGCCGACCTATTTCACCTGCGCCTCCAGGACGAAGAACAACGCTGACTGTTGCCGCGACACTGGGGTTCTTACTGAAGCTGGTCCTCAGTGCGTACAATTCTGTGATCCGAGTGGTGGTCCATACGAGGGCATCGGCATAAAGCATTTGAAATGTGCCGTGTATCTCGAGGAGATCATGCAGTGCCATTGGGCCGGACTCCGATAGTGCTCTTTTGCCAGTGCCTTATCGACTTTGGTCATTGTGCTCATTACAGATCTTGCCAACTAGCTGGCCAGACGTCGGCGTATGCGTCCGCCCGACGCACAAAGGTGACCGCCCCAGCGAAGCTATCCATGGGCTTCTCACGCTATCTAATGCCTAATTGCTTAACATGATCTCGCCAAGTCCCTTCCAGTCTCACCTCCTCCTAGACCCTTAGCACAAGTTTCCTTCCACGCGCTCACTTCCGCCGAGCTCATTTGCCCACTTTCATCGTCTTCATCAGCGCGAATCGACCAAAAGCTAACGCCCACAGCTTTCCTTCACGCCCCTTCGAGAATTCCTCGCACATTCTATGCCCCCATCCGACTTTACTTTCATACTGTCTAAAAAAATCACAAAGCGATCTTTCAAGCCCATGGCCACCCAAAACACGAGTGTACAGTAAGCGTGCCATACAGTATAATACACCAAGGGTCAAACAAACATGGGTATCATTCGGGGAATCCTAGGCAGAGATACGACAAAAACACAGCTTTCCGTCAAAAAATCCACCCCAATCACATTCCCAAAGAGCTCAGGAAAGTACACGTCCAAAAATATAGCAACACGAGACTTGGTAATCTCAACAAAACAATGGCCAAGTGCTATCAAGAATAGTGAGAATGAACACAATTTGACTCGTCCTAATCAAAAGCCTCAGGGTAGAATAGCTACCAACCGTCAAAAATAACCCTAGCCAAAACGTGTCGAAAACGTATTTACACCAACAAACCGAACGACAAGAGCACTAAAATCAATCCTGCATATAAAAGCGGATGGTTCTTCCTAATGCTGAAAAAAGCTAGCAAAGTTAAAGCCGCCTAGCCCCAATTCTAACGCCCGACTAGATAAGCATTAACATCCCCAAAATGTACTGTACAGTCCCCAGTTGATCCCGAAAAAACGAAGCTAACTACCAAATTATGCCTTGCGTTACATGCAGTGAGTGAATAAGAAGTGCTGTCTGCGAAGCGTACTGCTCTGACGAAACGACAAATAGTTCGGCAAGAACCAAATTTACGTGCGTACAGTCGATGAAGCGAGCCACAGCGGACACCAATTACATCCGTATTCCCGCGTCGTCCGAAAAAACCTCAAGTGACAGCAGCAGCTGATGCAGCAGAACGGCCAAAGTGTTTCTTGACTCATTGGTAAAGCAAATATTGCTTCAACGCCGGCGGTAAGTTCAATGCGGTTACACAATGTAATCGATCCTTGCCCAACTGGCGTCTAATCACGCGACGGCAAACGTCCATTAATGGCAGCGGCTCGGCTGTAAAGAAAACGTGTTATTGTAGACAAGATCAAAACACATTAAAAGCTAACTTACGATCGAGGCCACCCAAATATCGCATCGTGATCTCGCAATGGCCCCAAACAGCCGACACAATAGGATACAGTTTCTTTCCCTTCAGTCCCCGGAACGCCACACCCAAGTATTGACCGTCGGCGGCGAAGGAGAGCGTGCCTTCATCCATATCCAATATTACCAAGAACGTATCTGGTACGACGAAATTATCGGCCAGTTCCGCCACAGCTGCCGCAGCTTGCTGCTGGTTCTGAAGAATGTTATTAATGGCTCCGTTTGGCTGACGAGCGTTCGGAGATGCTTGGGCATTATTTTGCATTTGGCCGCCGCTGGAGGACGATGGAGATACCGACGCTGACGACGTCGATGCCGCAGCAGCTACGCCCAGAGCCGCTGCTAAAATCGATGGATACGTAACAGGAGTCTGATTTTTGCTGTCGTGATACAGTTTGTTTCGACCGAGATCCCAGCCCCAAGATTCCGTCGACGAACCGACCAGCGAGCAATAACCAACAGCGTGCAAGGGAGCATCCGCAGTCGCCACACCAACCACTGCGTGTGTGCCACGTTGACGAGCCGACCAAGTCATTTCCCAAACATGGAATCCACGTGTGTATCCCACTTTGCCACGAATACAATCAGTACTTTGCGCCACCGGATGTCGATGAAACGTCAGTTTGTCATCTTCTTTGACAAAAATGTTCAAACTTCTATCTTCTGCGTTCCACGCGTGAGCTTCCTGGAAAGCGAAACGTACTGTCGTATTAAGTAGAGATCTACCCCGCAGCTTAGGGAAGGAAGCCCGCAGGAAAACATAGCAACTAAATTTAGCGCAGCACCTGCACGTTCTATGCGAAATGAACGATCTAGACCGAATAGTGGTCGCGTATGTACCCACTTACACCGGCATACACAAGAACTAAGAGGCGTCAACGTACCTGAATTTCTTTCGGCAGGGGAGGCAAGGTCAGAATAACATCGAGCCGACTGGGTCTAACAAAATCTTGATACAAAGCCAGTAAACAGTCAGTTCCTTGAAGATTCCCAAAAGCGGAGGTGCTGGCACCGTCAGCCGAAGCCGCCGCCGCAGCTGCGGCTAAAGCTCGACGGTAATGTTCGGGCAGAAACTGATTCGCCGCTGCTACGTTGCCATCTCGACTTCCTGTTCGATTCATTCCTCCCGACACTTTCTGGCCCATCTTGCTACCGCTAGGGATCGGATTACGTTTGGAATCCAGGAATGTACCTGGAATTCAAAGCCATTAAGATTGATCATACACCACGATTGCGCTACAACCTACGTCGACATATCTGACACACGTACCTGGGGCAGAAACGAACGCATACAAAGATTTTAAAGGGCACTTTGAGTCGATTTAATTATGCTCGCTATTGAACCAACCGCACTTTTCCTGGTTCGAGATCAACAATGGCGATTCTTGCTATTAGCGACAACTGAAGAGCCACGTATCATCGATCCGGACGAAAATGCCAAACACGAACAACACCACAAAACAATAGAATAAAATCCGGTTTACGGCCCCTTACTAATCGTTAGCCAGGTGTATAGAAAATGTGTTGGTTCCTTGCACGGCCGTGGTTCCTTGGTTCCTCGGTTATGCGCACGCGATTGGACCATTCTTCTGACATAAGCAGTCGGCGAGTGACAAGAAAAGCGGCAGATTCAAAATTTTAACAGCCCCGTTCACAGTTGGTGACAGGCAGAGTCGTCGAATTTTATCGCCGTCAAGTTCAGTCAAAGATTTCTGATGATGTCTTAAGATGAAAGACGAAACGTAGAAAATGCTAATAAAGAATGTCTGTTTTGAGTTATTTATTAGTCTTCTTATTCCTTTGGAAATGTCTCTATAAAGACGTCTTAATCTCTACAGTCAAAGTATTAAGAGAATGAAGTCAAATCGCATGTTTAAAGTAGCTGCTTATTTCACATACCTTTGTTACTCACCAATCAATGATCACTTACTAAGTTCAACCTATCCTCATATTATTCTGCCTCAAATTGGAAGATGTAGCAGTGTCAGCTCTGTGGACCATGTTATAGCCTGATTCGACAAGACAGCCCTAACTGTAACACGTGAAAAACCGCGGGATAAAGGTTGCTCTACAAAATATCGCAAAAATAAGATCGCATAGGGCTTTCCGCGCAGCACCGAGTACTCCCCGTCGTATTATTATCTGAACTGTACGTTTCTTACATGGACCTGGCGGAACTTGGCCTTGCATAACAGCTGATAACCAGCCATCACTGCAGCAATAATCTGATGGGTCGATTCCTGGACTCCTGGTGCTGACCTTCGATGCTGCTTACGATGGTATTCACAGCTGTCTTATCTGCGGCAATCCTCCGCAGCCTCCTTGCATTCGCGATCGGCCGTTTCCTCTGTGTTTTGAGCTCCCGCATTTCCAATCAAGTGTTTGTTTGATGTGGGGCATGAAGTAATTATTGTTAATGCAAAGACAGGGACCACGTCCATGTTCGAATTCAGAGACAACGACGTCAATCTAGGATCCTTCCCAGGCCCAGGTCACAATGACGATTGGGCAGGCCGATGTCGTGGGCTAACTAGAAGAACAATAATTCCACTGCTGGTTCTAAAGGAGGAAGTGAATGTCGAATTACGTGTAGAGCATATTCGTATTATCACTTGGATTCGGGTGCACTGTCGGTACTGAATTTCTCAGGTATCTCGGAACTGTGACACGCTGATACCCTCCATGGTAGCCAGCGAAAGGACTAGGCTGAAGTTTCGATCAATGTGTCCTTAGCCTCCGAAGAAAAAATGACGTATTCTTACTCGTATCTAATTGTGAATACACAAACTATTCAAAGCAGCTAGTTGCTGTGAAAATATGGCCATCGGGTTGGAGTGGCTCGCTAAAAAAAGTCTCTACAAAACAGTGTAGCCCACGGTGACGTTCAGAGGCAATCTACTTTATACAGTGAGTTCACATGTTGTACATACTGCCATGTGACTCACTAGTACAAGAAAGCCTGTTCCTCTCCGCGATCACTGCGAGGACTGGACTGGACTATCAAAGACAGAAAAAGTTTTGAACCAGCTAATGTACAGTGGCTGAGCAATACCTAAACTAGTCAGCCACCACAAAACGAGGCTGCACCTGATGAAGCAGATACAGGATCGAGCAGAGCCTACAGCAGATTCTTCTGTGTGAATATCTGCAATTACTAAAAACTTTATCAAAGGGACTAGTTTAACAGTTTAAAGAACATGCGTCGGGGAATTTCTGGTGCGAAATTACCCCAGGCAGGGTCGTTTTTTAGCCACTTGTGGCGTAAGATTCAAACGGTGAACAGAGAAGGTGCGGGCCGGGGTTACTGCGAGCGCTCACCTGAACAATGCCAAAAGTCAGAAAACTGTCTCACACGGGGCGATTGCCAGTTTCATTCATAATGTTGTTTTTATTTATTTTTCGTAATTTATTGTTGAGATTTTTCTGGTTTCGAACTATATGCACGATTACGGACCCGGAAGGTCTTCATGTCTTCAAGACGAGGAACCCAGCGCCAAAAGTAGAGCAGTGATTTTTGAAATTATTACATGAAAAATATAACAATATATCAATAAGCAACGTATAGGAATTCATGATTGTGGAAGAAAATAAAATTATTTTAGAAGTCAAAAAGAACTGAGCTTGGAAGGGTTCGAACCATCGCGCACAGCACCCCAAATGCAGGATTTATGCGTCAGTAGTCCTTCTGCGCGACAGACTTCACACGCCTTCCTTGCAGAAGTCAGAAGACAAGCGCTTTTAGACCCCTTTCATGCCTTCTCTGTCTTATCGGAAGGGATTTTCTCAGAGCGGAAACGGTGGATATCTGGAATGCAATCTTTGTTTTGGAGGCAGCAAGCACGAATTGACTCAAATGACAGAATTGTCCAGCCTTATCTGCGCTATATGTACTTTGCACGTGATGGACCATTTTGCGCCAAGCAGTGTGGATGGTCAGAGAGTGGCCAAGAGACCATTTCCTAAATCTGAGTGGACAATGGTCAGTGTCAACTTTGGTTGCCTCAGACAGGTTTCCTGTTCTCTACCGAACTATTCTTAGCAAGTTTCACGCCTTTCCGCTAAACCTCGATGCATGCTTGCCTCTAAGAACGAAAATTCTTGCGGGGGTTTTCTCATAACATAATTGGTGTGCGTTTTGTTCCATCGAAAGCCATTTTCTCTGGGTTTCAAGCGGACAAGTGGCACTAATGCAGAGAATAACGGAACCTACTTTCTGTTTATTTCTCGGGCTCGCACTTCGCTGACATGAAACGATTTCGATTGTTCGTGCGCGTACTGTGCGTAGGTGCAGCATGTACTGAAAATTTGCCAACGATTCGGCAGATCATGAGCTTACTCGTGATCTCTGCCAAAGACTTGTATAGCATGCCGCGTATGTGACCTCAATCTTTGACATGTCCATTGACTAGTTCATCGACAGGTTCACTCAACACACATGACAGTTGCCACGAGCAGCTGATTTCGAATCAGCACATCACACCATCTTGTCACTTCAGACCATGACCCTTCTCACTGTCAGTCGTTGCTCCTCTCGCTGGACTCATGTTCACGCTTGCTTCGTCGTTTGTGGCCGTCGTCTCTGTGACCGCGACAAGGACTGGTCCAGCGAGGGCTGCCTGGATTGTTCGGATCGCGGTGACCGCGGCAGGGCCTGGTCCAACGGCGGCGCCTGCTCTTACGTCGGCGGTCCTCTTCGCGATCACTGCGAGGACTGGACTCACGATCGCTGTGAGGGCTGCTGCTGACTTCGCTGCGAGGACTGGATTCGCGATTCATAAACGATTTTCGACGCTTGGCATCTCGCAGATCGACTCGAAACGGCCGAACGTGCGCATCTTGAACCTGCCAAGCTTCGCGCACTTCCTAAACATTAAATTGCATAGAGGCCCAAAGAACCATGAACGCTCAAAAACGCCTTCCTCTACCAGTATTAGAATTAAAGCCAAACTTACGGGCACATCGAACCCGACGGGCAACGGCTTGATCATGAACGTCAGGTGGTCTCCTTTTCCCAGAGGGCGGTCGCTGCCTCGTGGTTGATAGAAGATCTTGCCAGTCGCTTCACTGCCCGGCTCAATGATTCCGAACGTGTGATTCGGGAAGATGCTGTGGTGTCGGGTGGTCTTCACCTTGTACGTCAGCAGGCGTTGGCTTTGATTGTCGATCATGAACGGAACCCGATCGTCAATTCGCAACCGCAGCAGGTTTGGGTGGATTTGAACGCGATCCCACCATCGCTCTTCGTACGTCATACTGCTTTCCTCAACAGCGTCGTCCATGGTTTCGTTGAATTAAGCAGCAAACGACACAACCGACCTCTCTGCACAATTTTCAGGCCAGGACTAATTTTGCTCCACCATATGCTACATACAGTATGTCTATGCAGCAATGTGAAGCGGTACGTGCAGGATTTTCAGAGTGCTGATCGATTTTACAAAGTTTCGAGGCTTCGCACTGCAAAATGATTTGCCAGTGTTTTGATTACGTGCAGTATATGAAATCTCCCCTACAGTTTACGTTAGCGATGCATAATGATTGCAATGTGCATTTTAATTTGTATTTTCTATGTTTCATACGTGTATAACTGTGCTCACGCGTTCATGTATGAATAAAGCATGACATGACCCGTGCAAATAGCACATCTCAGATCCTACTGCGAAGTACGTGGATGCTCCGAGCAGTCTGAGCTAACGGTAAGTGTCTTGTTATGCCCGTACGCTACTTGAATGAGGCCACCAAAGTCAGGTCTGGGCGGCAGGCAGGTCACGATCGGCAGCGGCGGGTGGCAGCTCAAAGCAAACGTGACAGTTCTGAAAGGCATGTGAAGTGTGATCGGAGGAACATAGGGTCTGTGATCGTGTCTAGTGATCAATGCCTTTTGTGCGAATATGTCGTGTGTATGTGATTCTTGTCTTGTCTGGTGAAATGGTTGGGATGGATCGAGCGGAATTAAAATGACCACAATCGGTTGATGTGCCAGGTCAAAGAATAGAAGAGATTATTGCCAGGTCCCTACTCTCCGATGAGCTTACCACTTGCGCGAAGGGCAGTCAGATCACGAGGCGTACAAAATATATGCGTAAGACGTATCCTTTGGAAACTTTTCATATTTTTGTGGAAGCATAGCTGTTCCGGTTTGAAACCTCAGAACGGAGGTTACAGAAATAATTTTGTTTGACTTAAATGAGAGGCTTTTAATGCGAAACGAGTGTATACCCAGAAATTCCGAGCAAATACATGTCATGTCATATTTTATACATAGCCAAGCACTATACAGCGTACTCGAGGGCTAAGGAACACAATAAACGACAATCATTTTGTACCGAGGGGGAGTCGAAACCTCCCCTGTAAGTGCGCACCCAGCGTGAAAGGCAGACGCCTACACGCTGTTTTTTCGTTATCCTAACCTTTTCTTGAACCTACCTTATACGGTGCCACCACTCAGATGTTTAATGGCCGCCTAAGAAGCCCACTGCGAGTTGAAACACACCACTCAACTTACGCGACAGCTCTGGTACGTACCCGTGAACCAAAGCTGATCCAAAGCGCTCCAACGATCAGGGGCTATGCCTTGAGAAAGCCCTTGTCCCAAGCCGTTCGACCACTTGAAACTCCAACGCTGATTCGGTTCCACACTCGTCGCTTGGCTAGTCGCCTCACAAATCGCCTCTCGCCTCGCAACACCGCCTCACTTCACCGTAACCAGTGAAATACGAGCAAGGCGAATCAACACAACGAAGCGACCAAACCGAACCGAGTTTTTTTCCCCGAACTCCAACTAAGCTGTACAAAATCAGGCACAGCGCACCAAAAGGCGGGTCATCATCATCGTCAACCCTCCAATCACATCACATCCTTCAGGGTCTTCACTGGTAACTAGTCCTTTTGGTCCGTCCGCGAGCGCCCCCGCCACTGGTCTTGCTCTTCTCCGAGGCGGTCGCTGGTCGACGCCTGGCGCACGAGGTCGCGGCGAGGCCCAATGCTGAGGCGGCGAGTACAGTATGTCCCGACGGCAGCACGTGCTCCGTCCAGGCTCACCACACTCGGCATAGGCACCGCTCGTGCCGTTCACGCCGACCCCGGCCCCCATATCCACCACTCGACCCGGGTGTTGTCCACCTGATGTCCGCCGACCATTGTCCACCGTTCCAAATTTACGACCTTGTTTTGGTCGTCCGGGCCACCACTAATCCGCCGCTAATCTGTTTGTTTTCGCCAAATTCGAATCGTCAATGGGCGGTAAGATGAGCTTACTGTGCCTGACTGGCACATTCACAACATACTCCCCCCCCCCCCCTCCCGTCACAACACCGCCTAGGCCACAGATGCCGGTCACTTTTTGGCAACTTTTTTGCTGTTCCATGCAATATCTTGGATTTATCATGATACAGTAAGATCCGAGTTTAACTGCAGTCGAATCCTAGATGCAGAAGCTTGGCATCTGCTCTGAGTACTCGTACATAGCTAACGTAAATTTACTTATTGTAACGACCAATCACGATAGTGGGCAGTAGTGTAAAGCCACTGTTGTACCACGTGACTGGCTTAGAGCTCTCCAATATTTTCTGAAAATTTCGCTCACCGTGCGCAGGCCCAAGTGTTGTACTTTGCCAGAGGCGGCAACATCGACCAAGTCACTTGTGCAACTTGCCTAAGATGGGATCGAATCAGCCCGATCAACAACTGGCTATTGGTCCTCCACCACCTGCTGATTACGCTCAGCAGAAACAAACAAAGTCGGACCTGGAGCGGGTCAGAGAATGGATCCACCGCAATGATCACGTGCTGGGGCGCCGATTAGAAGATTTGCGACGACACTACGGCATCGATCCGATGTTCGCCGTCCTGTTCTCGGCTGCCCTGATTTGCTTGTGGATGGTGTTCAATCCCAAGTGGGCTCCATTCGCCAGCCAAATCATCTGCTGCTGCACGTACCCGTTGTACGAGTCGATCATGGCCCTGGCCTATCGCGATCAGGATGGCCTTCGCATTTGGTGCGTCTACTGGTACGTCTACGACTGGATGGGAGTCTTCGTAAGTGCCCCTTTTATAGTGGCAACATGTGACAGGAGCTCGCTTTGTTGTTTCAGGACGTCTTGGCTCATTTAACCTTGGTGTACTATCCAATGAAGACCTTGGTGGCTATTTATCTGTTCCTGCCCCCAACGCAATACATCAGCATCATCTACGACGCCTGGCTTATGCCCGTCATCGAGCTGGTCTACGGAGAGATGCACATCGAGACCCTGCGTTGGTCTCACCCGCTGGTACTCAAGGCCATGGGTCTGGACCGCGAGACAGTGCGTAACTGGAACCAGGAACAGTTGACTGCCTACATGGCGCACGTGAGTGACGCAGTCCTTTCTCCTTCGCCTAATCGATTGGCTAGTATGTTCTAGTGCAAAACCCTGTTTTACGCGCTCATGATACGATTGCACCTTCTGGTCGGCGACGTCTCGCAAAATGCTCCTCACGCCCAGCATCCCATGGTCGTCGAGATGCCATTAGACTAGAAAACGTGCGAGCATAAGCCTGTGTGAGATCTGTGATGGGTCACCATGCTTTTGTGGTCGAATGTGTGATCAGCGAAATTTCATGGAAGACTGTAGAATGCTATATCTTTTGCAGTAAACGAGGCGAGGGCTTAAAAGTTGTGTACCAGGCCTGGATATCTTATCTACACCTATCGTTGGTCTGATTCGCCTCTACCCTCAACCATGCACAGATAATAGCTGCCCCAGTGTTCAGCCTACTTGTCAACAGGATGTTCAGCCCATCGTATTTGGCTCGGTATGTAGTGACAGGGTCGCACGCAGGCACTAACGATAAGTCACGTGTGGGACTGGTTTTTGGCGAGTGGTTTATTCCTGTGACCAAAAATAGCTTCGGTATCTTTTGTCCCTCTATTATTGAATAAACAATGTGCTCACAACCCCGTTCGTGTTTGTTTTGGCAGCGAGGAGATTGCTAGGCTGTTGATATTGTTTGTAATCATGAGCTCAGCATCTGCTATGTTTTTTGGTTGCTTTTACGCCGAAGAATTCTTATGCCTTTTTGAGACGGCCGACATCTGTTATACACAGCTTGCTATGATTATGTGAAATAGCAGCGACTACTTATATACTCGTATATACTGCAGCCACCGTTGTTTCTGATTTGTATTTGAAGCGCCGGGTACATCTAGCTTTTGAACTCGGAAGTTTATGGCCGTGTACTGCTCTTTCGGTTTTCGCCTTGGCAACGGGTGTGGAATGTATTACAATGACTCGTTAGTTCGTATTTTTCGTGGCTTGACTCGGGAACTGCAACGTTAATCTGAATAAACTGTCATACGATATTTCCAGCATCCGTGGGTGGGTGCGTTGCGTCCTCTCTCTTTTATGTACTGTAATACCCTTTTTGGATCGCATTTCGACATGACATTCCTTTTGATCGCGCTCTTTTTCACTAGCACTAAAGCACTCTATTCAAATGTTACCACGAAGAGTAAGCAAAGTAGGTTAGCTTAATAATTGTCTCAAGATCACCCAGTATTTAGATATTGCAAATGGAAATGCTTCGATTGGAACTTCTTTCCCCCGCTATTGTGACTGGCCAACGCCGTACAGCTTGGAAGTAATCGAGCCAACTTTTCTAGTCAAGTACAAGAGTGGTCAGGTGGCCTTCAATATCTCTAGTAATGCCGAGATCTTAGACATGATCACAAGCCTGAAACAGAAAGCTCTACTCAAGAAACGAGTGCTGTTTGTGATCCATGGCTACGAGAGCAGTATCGAGACTCATTGGCTATCCGACATGTCCAAGGCCTTGTTAACAGCTGGAGATGATACGGTCATTGTGATCGGGTGGGGCAAAGGGGCCGATGTTGGAATTCATTTCGCACAAGCAGCTTCGAACACGCAGATAGTGTCGGCTGCTTTGTTGGTGGTTGTCAAGAAGCTACGGGGTAAGGAAGCCTATTACAGCAGTACGTGCCCTTGCTACCTTTGGCTAGTCATATTTTTTCAGAGCTGTCAGTTGCCTATCTCTATTGTATTGGACACAGTCTGGGCGCGCATGTTTGCGGTCAGGCTGGGAAAACGAGCAAATTCGATCGTATCTCTGGCTTGGACCCCGCGGGACCAGGTTTTGAATACTGCCCGCGTAATCCAGGATTGGATAATACAAGCGCATTGTGTGTGGACGTAATACATACGAATGGAGAGTCTTACGATGGATTAGGCCGTCTTGATCCCCTGGGCCATATTGACTTTTACCCGAGTTGCGGGCGCAAACAACCAGGTTGTGGAAGAACCAGTCCAACTTGCAGTCACCACAGGGCTATCGTGTACTTTATCCAGACTGTGTACGCATTTCAGACTCAACCGCTCAGATACCCGGCTGGTCAAGGGGAATGTAGCGCTCGCTTTACTGCCGATTGCAAGCCATGCAGCAGCGATACATGTCCAGCTGTCCAACCCACATGCAAACCAGGCTTACAGCCTTTCGGTTTCGCGTCTGCATGCAGTGACAGACCACTAGCCATTTGCAATAATGGTAGGAGAGAACGGTTTTTTGGAATGTGGTTCGTCCCTGTGACTAAGAATGGATTTCAACTGTTTTGTTCAAACGTCTAATCGAATTCAAGATGTCACTGTCACTTTTATAACCAATTGCTTCAATAAAGTCTAAGCCAAGTGTCGCTGGTCTTACTATCAAACAATATAATGCATGTACTACAGAGTACATTTGTAAACACTCGAGTATATAAACATCACAATTCCTGCATTCACATTGCATCCTTCAAAGTACAAGTACTCACAAAGTGACAGAAGCCTTGAATGCATAGCCCTAGGCTACACACAACAATTTTCTCCACCCTTTTCTCGACTTGTGCGTAGTAGAATCGAGTTGTTTCGATATTTTATCGCGACCGTTCACCACACTGTACTGGTCTTTTTGCCCATCCGCATTCATGATAACGGCATTCAATTCCACACCCATTGTGGGCACACTAGCCGTGCTAAGCTTGTTCTTATTTCTTGTCTTCATCACGTTCATGTGCGACGCCGATGAATGAGTACTGTATCGCTCAACTGGTCGTGCTTGTATTTCGGTTGTCAAATCACCATTTTTAACCCTCAGGTTAGGATTTTTCACTGAATCGACACTGCTTGTACGTGTAGCTGTCAACTTTTCTTTAAGTTTTCTTAATGACTTGCGCCCAGGGATCGCTGACCCTCCACCCGATCGGCCGTCCTCGCTCAAGCTCGTTAGAGAGGAGGCTTCCAATCCGACCAGAATGGCAGCATCAAAAGTCTCTTTTAAGTTCAGTTGCGTCAATGAAGAGCACTCCAAATATGTGGCAGCTCCCAATTCGTCAGCCAACTGACGAGCTTGCGATTCGGTGACCGGGGTCAATTGGTGTCGATGCAGGTCCAAGAGGACTTTGATGTTCGTACGAAGATCGCACTCCGTACCCACTAATATGAAAGGGGTGCGCGTGGAGTGGTGACGTATTTCGGGAATCCAATGCTGTTTCAGGTTCTCGAAGGAAGTTGGGTTGACTACGCTGAAGCATACTAAGAATACGTCCGTGTTCGGATAACACAGCGGTCGAAGAGTATCGAAGTCATCCTAAAACAGCAATATAATGTTTTCGCCTGAAGTAAAATTCTTGAAAAAATGTGTGTCAGAGTCCTATCCAACACCAGGCTCGATATCTCTGTCAAAACCATATTTTAAGGACTGCTGCACTTTGACGGTCCCTTAACCACGTGCCATTCTCTCTATCGAAGTCCTTAACCGATCTTTAGTGACACATTTGAAAAATATAGGGCGTGAAACGCAGTGTCGAAAATACATTGAGTAGGCATCAATTTCGTTTACCGTCCCAGGTACCCAGTCAATTTTCAAGTACCGACATTTTGCAAAGTAAGTCATCAGCGCGGCATTCGTGTCTACACTTCACATCGGGTCCGATTATAGTTTATGGACCCAGTTTCGACGCATTCTTTGACTGAATGTAAATCGAATTCATCATTTTCATTATGATTGTCACTTGAGATCAAAACATGCATTACTCGTCGTGACAGGCACGCAATGCATGAATACCTAACAGGCTGTATGGAATGTCAAATAGTCAAAGCAGCTTTGAACTGTCCAAACAAGCAGTGCCAAAATTAGCGTCTGTTACCGACCAGGTATACCAGTAGGTCCCTATTCGCCACCCATGCAATCAGTTACGTAACGAACGCCATATACATAATGTCATATGATCCAGTGTCCAGACGTGTCACCAACCTCATTTCGACCTCCCGTCTGCTTTGTTTGCCCTTTTGCGAGTATAATCGCCTCCGTAACGAGCATTGCGCATTTTACGAGCGTGCAGATTTCAGGCTGTCCGAAACCAAGTACAAGGCCATGAATGGACATCATTTGGGCATTGGCGGGTGGCGAGGTCTCGATGACCACCAGCAGAGCCAAGATAACGAACACGCCAGAAGGACGTCGTCGGACAGGATTGGTATTGGTTTACTCAACAAATTTACTTCTCCCATTACCAAATAGACAAGATCCGACTCGAGATACCAGCCAGACATGAAAACACACAAATGCGTCAGCCGTGGCCTTTGATTCGCAGCAGCCGGCCAATGTCCGGCAACGATAATTGCTTTTAGATAAGACGCACACTTCGGATGACCCAAGGAAAGAATCAGGCTAATGGAGCTGCATTCGGAGGTTCGTCTTTCATGTTCTTCCTCGGAAAAAAAATCGATGCAATAACGATTTTCCCTTTTGCGAAACACGGACTAAATGACCGTCGACCAGAAGTGGTCAGCTCGAATGCAGGCGCGCGGCCACTTATCTAAACCCCGTAGGCCAGCTAGTGGACACGAATGTAAACAATAAACAAGACTCGGTATGCGATACTCGTGAATTTTCAGCTATTCAACTTTGTTATGCCCGGTAGGGGTCTCAGCAGTCGGCCTTTAACCGTGTTTATGCTGTCGGCGTGATACTACTCAAACACAGCACCCTCTATCTGCATGCACTCGTGCTGCGAGCCCGTCTAACTAACAGCACCATCTAACATTTCTTTCGGCATTTTACAACCCCTTTGCCTCCCCTTCCTAGCCTAACAAACACATCGCCAAACTGTACACATATCCGCCTGGTCGATTTTATTATAGCCAGTCCGAGTCCACAGGCCACTCGCTGGCAGTGCCGGTCGAGTGAGTCGAATTGTTGACGCAATTGAGCTCATCGATCATTTAAAGAACACTGGACCAGATTGCGATGAGTGGAAATTTTGACCACAGATTCGCCAAAGTGTGCTTTGGAAGAAAAAGCTTCGATAACACAAAGCCGAAGACACCACTGCGAATTCGATTATACTTGCAAGTAGCGCAAGAGTAGTTTTTAAAGCAGCCTTGGCGAGTCGTCAACCGCATAGACGGGAAAAAAGTTGTGATCAAAGGGCGCCGCTCCGTGAGAAAAAGCCAGCACTACGGCAGAAGTAAAATATTTGACAGTTTTGATATCTCACAATGACTATGTAGTCCGTGAAGTGCCTCGTCTACATGAGCCAAACCCGACAAAGCGTGAATATCATTGTTTTCCGTGTCAGGTGTACATCGTCCTGTCCGAACACGCCAAGAGTACTGGACCGTGCTCCATTCATCACGCCAATTCGAGCGGTCAAAAACAGCGACGGCGTCTCATTATGAATGACCTCCACGCCTATTTTGAATTTGGATTAAGAATCGGCCCCTCTATTCCCTGTCACCTACAGTACCTGCTTGGGTCAACCTGGCGCCGGGTCCGCATCGAATTTTGTCCGATTCGTTTCGGAGAGCCGTAGCGAGTCGAGCGAGGTCGCGAATTCGGCGGCATGTGTTTGTTCAAGCTGTCTGCGAGAAAAGGCAATGCACCAAGCAGAACAATGAGTAAACGGTCCGAAGAAGGACCATGTCACAGGATGGGGGCGCCAAGCATCGAAATGAACTGAGTCTGCGCCCGAGTCCAAACGTCGAAGCACAAGACGGATATGAAAAATATATTGTCCCCGTGATGATTTGCGCAAATAAAACCGTCTATCTCAACCCGAATAAAACCAATCTTTCCATAACTTAACCTCATTCCCACGTGGGAGTGTCAACTGGCTCCCCGTCTTCCCACACATGCAGCCTGCTATAAGATACCGTTATGAATTTTGTATGTAGATATTTTCGAAAGTCGGCCGCAAATCAATGCCTAAATCATACAATACGCCAACACACCATTCATCCATAATTCATCGTTCAGCTGGTGTGGTCTTGCTTTTTTTAGCAGAGGGCGAAGCTAGCTTTGAACGGTTTCTATTTGCGCTGGCGTCCTTCAGCAATTTCTTATTCGCTCGAATTGCCGCAAGAGCAAAAAAGGTTGAATAAAATGTTAGTGCTTCCCATAAAAGGACTAGCACTCATTTCAGCACAACCTTACAAATTGCGAGCATTCCTCCTTCCCAAAAGGGCTCGCTAGCCGCTCGTTCTGCTCGCTTTCCTTTTACGTCGAGGGCACTACTCTCGTCGGGATGTTGGCGAAGCAATGACGTTGAAGACCAAGCACCACAAAAGTGGGTCTGAATAAACTTGCTTCCAGCCCCTTGGCCACTTTTCTACCGAACATTCTTATTTTTACTTTTTCTCACTCAAATCCGCTAAAAGGCTCTTTTCAAAGGGATAAAATCGAACAATAATTGATAGCAGCTTTTTCCGCTTGAGAAAAACTAGTTTCCTAAATTACGTTAGTTCTTGTGGTATGAGAGGGCTTGGGTAAACGTCATCAATAAATGCCTAGAATTCTCGTGGGATCCTCGATTGGCCGCCTCTTGGACTGTGTATAATTTGCTTGGGCATAACATTGCGCGAAAAGCAGTAAAAAAGTTGAAACGGATTTGTTTATCTGAGCGAAGGTCCAAACTAAACGACTTCTTATCTTTAGGTCGGGAAGAACACTCGAGACGAGATTTCTTACGCCACACGGACAGATGTAATCTGATGGTAAAGCGGTAGTGGTTACAAGATCAAATCAGCATCCACTCGGGATCGAGTCGAGCCCACTTGACTATACTCTCAAAACTCGAAGGATGATCCCTGTTTTCCAATCTCCTTCAGAAAAGCCGGTTTATAAACTTGGTCCTTCTAAACTGACAAACTGACTGACCGCCTTCGAATCGCATAAAAGTAAGCGAATCGGACGCCAACACGCGACTACCACTCGTCGGCCATAGTTGAATAGTAAATAGTAGTGGCCAGCTAGTACTGACATTCCTAGCTTGCAGGAAGAAACCGATAAATTTTCACTACTTTCTTAAACTTTAGTCACCAGCAGAATTCTCTTATGAAAAAGCAGTTGCGCACAAGTCTTCAACCAGTTCCCTGTTGCTAAGTTTTTCGCGCCTACGAGCGTAAGCTTGTGAAGTCGACCACTGTTTCGAGTAGGTGCTGAAAAAGCTTATCGCCTCGACTCGTAGCTGCAAACTAATTTGAACCAAGAATGAGCTCAGACATTTGGCTACCGCCTGCCGGAAGGAAAGAGATACGAGCAGTAAAGGCCGCTCTGATTGAACACATTGTCTTCTAAATGGCTCGAGCAAGGCCTAACGAGCGGAAGAAGCGAGATGACGAAAGTAAACTGCGCAAATAGGGCTGCTGATATGATGGCACTCGAACTTGCGTAAGGCTAACTGGAGGAGAGGTAATAGAGCCATCCATTGGACTTGTAAGATTTCTTGAAAGTCACTCTTAGAAATATGACATACCTGGCCAGCCGTATCGCATAGCTGTAATTTAATCGGCTGATTATCGACACGTACCGACACTGAAAAACAAGAAATAACATTATGTTCATTCGACTACGAACCGTATGCATATGCTATCAAGGAAAGCGACATCTGGCATTTGAGGTCTCTGGCGTGAATAATTTGGTTTGTTGGGGCTGTTTATTCGAAATCGCGATCGCTGAACACCTGTCCCTCAGCTTATCCTGCACAGCGTAAACAATTCCCATCTGAGGTATACCGCAAGCAGTAAGGGGGGGGGTGTGCTCTGCACTAAAGTTTTGGGTGACTGAGAAGATTTTGGACAATGAGAGCCCTTTGTTCCACCCACTTGATCCATAAAACAGGATAAACCGGCATTGGCCAGTCATTGATAAATCTCAAGTGAGAAATGAAAAAACGGTTTGGCCCAATGACAATCGAGTGATAGATTATGGATGCATGTTGTCCTCGCATCTCCTTGAACGTCTACGGCACGCCCCGTAAAAGGCATAAACAGAATTCATTTGGTATCTTGAGTGTTATTTACGTTTCGACTAAATCCCTATCCCCGCTGCACCTTGTCTCGTCCCATGCCTGCAGCGGAACCGCCTCTTCAAGTTCACTGTCATACTTCACTTTACGTAAAAGGAAGTTCTCGCTTCCCTCCCCGCCATGACGGCCAAAGGGTAAAAGCGTTCATCGAAATACCACAGAGTGTCTGCGCGTGCTCAGAGTATTGCCGACGGGCGACCTTATTTCTAATGTCGGGACTAGAAACCTTACAAGAAAAATTTTCGATTTGGCAACCGTGCATGGTAGCAAAGAATCGTTCGCACATGCCTGCGGTTTTGTTGTATGACCTTCGATCGGGGGCGGTGACTCTCGAATCAATCGTCCAGACTTATGAGGATAGAGACGAAATCATGAATTTTTTACTCACGCATTAGAAAATGTAGCAGTGAACTTTCCCGAGTCAAAGTGCCCATGACACCTTTTGTTGCTCATTCAGACAACTTTTCGAAACTATGGCTTATTTCGATCTTGACTAATGGGTCAAAATTTGAAACTACCTAGACGGCGGTGCAAAATTTCAGCTGCCAAAACATAGGATTTTGAAAATGAGAGGGCCAAACGAGCATGAGCAGGTGTTCAGGGTTGTTGGCACGCGGCGAAACACGTCAGCCATTCCAATCAAGATTCTGACTGACGTGGACCATCAACACTCGATCCAAAATTTGAACAGTCGCAGGGTCAACATAAAGACGTCAAAATGTTGGCAGAGTAAAGTGGAATTTGAAATATAGAACATTGTGTCAAATGCATGCGGTGCGGATAAGGGGTTGCGAAAGACCCTGGCTTATTCAGAGGGTACCAATATTTCAATAAGGTCACTCAAAAAACTTACCAGTATAGTTATCGAATGCAGTTGGAACATATTCGTGGGGGTACCCATTGGTGGTGTAGCTGACGATAAGACTCGTCTTCCCAACCGCGGCATCGCCCACAAGCACGCATTTCACTTTTCTCCAGTCAGCATCGGCCGAAGAATGGGAGGATGATGGCTGCGACGCGGCTTCTTGACACAAAAACTTATTCAATTCTTGCTGATATACCATCATGTGGTTATTGTTGGTATAAATCTGGTGCTTGATATTTGATAGTGGATTCATCGCATTCGGTTCCTGGCCGCGATGATTAGGGCCATCTGTGTTGCGGGTTGACGAGGCTGATGACGACGAAGCACACGGGGTAACAGGGCGACGAAGTAAGTCGGGTGTGTGCGGAGCCATAAGCACTCCCTCCAATTCTCCGTCTCTTAATTAAACGTCGTATCCCAGTGAGGACAGAAAGCTTAATTGAGTCAGAAACGCGGGCGCGAGGTCGACGTAGAAGGCTAGTTTCTCAGCTCGAGAAATGAACTTGATGGCAAATGGCACTCGTTTATAATCTAAATTCGCTCCAGTCTCAACAGCCGGCTGGCGAATTTTCACTGCCACTGACGTACTATGGACTGACGGTGTACGGACAGGCCCATCGTCGAGACTACCCTCCCAAGGCGCCACGGCGACATCTGGCGGCGAATGCGAGGCGAAGCGAGTAGCCTTTTTTTGGCATGCGGAAGGTGTATCTGCATCGCACATCAGTTCTCGTCCTTCTCATTCTGTTGCAAGCACAAAATGAGATGCGGCCTCTTGCAGGGTGAGAAAACTACGACTATAGTTGTCGGGGGTATCTTCACAGTACATGCATGACAAAGTCGGCGCGAAAAGGAAAATCCCTTGTGCCTGTTTGTGGGCTCTGCATACTGTCTCTTCAAGTTCTCACGCCCTGTTTTACTGCTCAATTTTTTGATAACACTGAAACATGCCCCAGCAGATCGGCACTTTTGCCGTTTGATCCCCAACTCAAAGGCTCTAAGGTTGGCTGAAGCCTAATATCAGCCTAAGCTTAAGTCTTATACAAGACTAAGCCTAAACCTAGTATCAGTCTGATAAGCCCAAGTCAAATGCCAGCCTAAGCCTAATACCAGCCTAAGCTAACCTATACAGGGGACCAAACAGCAAAAGTGCCGCTCTGCTGGGGCGTATGCTTCAGTGTGGTCTGGTATAAGACTTGAGCGGAGGCTGATATTAGGCTTCAGCCAGCCTTATACCAGCCTTTGACTTGGGGACCAAACGGCAAAAGCGCCATCAGATCGAGGTAAATCGTGAGTCCTGACAAAAAAGTGAGTGAAAGAAGAATTTATTTTGACTATCGAGCTTACAAAAGTATTCAAAACTACCCCGTCCATTCAGCTCGACTGTTGGTCTCATTTTCAGCTGCAGACAGACGACAAAACCAGGGTGTAGTCACCCGTGGAGGGGGTCGAACCCTCGACCTTTGGATTTCATCTCCATATATAGAAGTCCAACGCGCTATCCACTGCGCCACACGGGTACTTCCTCTGTCTACTTTAATCTCAAGCCAGCCAGACTCAGACAAGACGTGCGGATCGCACGTTAATGAGCCACAGCTGAGCAAACCTGTTGAAAATCGCTATGATACTTTTTGAATATCTGCCCCTGATCCGCATCGACGTTACCAAACTGCTCTTGAGCCTTTTAGCCTTATAAGTGTCACATCGCACGATGGGTGTTTTAACGAGTGTATGACAGGCAGATGGACTGTGAGAGTAGATACGGATAGTAAGCTGCCCGCACACTGCCCACGACCAGGGTCGACCGTACCACCGTACCGGCCGTACCGTACCGCCGTACCGAAGGTGGTACGGTACGGTACGGGTACGGCGCTGAAAATAGGCCGGTACGGCCGTACCAAGTTTTATTATAATTTGTGCGTAATTTAACGCTCAGGTACATTCCTTCGCTTCAAAGCGGCCAATTTTTAAGAAGAGAAAATGAGTCTACCAGCTGTTGTTTTATAATCCCAAATTAGTGTTAGGTAACCGATCTATAAGAGTGACCGAAATTTCAAGCAATTACTCGCAGAGCATCTTATCTTACAATCCTTATACTGACGGCGGATGGCTGGCGGGCTGACTTTGGAGCTGTGATCCTTATGAATTCTACCCGGTGCTACTAAAAATGCTTCTTTCTTGAATTGAAATGTGGTCATTCATGGAGTTGCTGTTGCTGAATTTGAGGCGCCTGCCATGCTACAGTTTCCTAAGTACATGAAAGACTAAAGTCCTTGCCTACAATTTTTCGAAGAGCTGTTAGGGAACCCATATATTGCTTAAATTTCAAATGGTGTTTTCTGCAATGTTCCATCATCCATCTTCAGTCATAAATTTTGTTGGCATCTAAGTGCAAGACATCGAAACAGGAGACTTCTGGATCTCCAGTATGAGCATATATCATCGAGCTTTGCGAGCTTCGTAGATCGCGAGTTCATATCTAGTCCCATATATAGGTACAGTAGCATGATGGAGCAAAAGGATTTCTGGTAATCTGCGATGTCAAAGGAGGAGTGGAGTCAGCTTTGAAGTCAAGGACTTTTGTATCTCAAACCTGCACTTCCATACTTCATTGCTGTTCTTGGTTTCAATATCGTAAAACTCGACGATGATCAAACTGTTCACAGCGAAGAAATAGATGAATATAATAGGTGTGTCAATTTTGAGACGCACACCAGACCAGGCCAGACCAGGCGGACCTTAATCGATAAAATCTTTTGAAAAAAATTTCAAAGTTTTTGGCTGCCAAGATGGAGTTTTTTATTAGTACGGTACGGTGCGGTACGGCGAGGCCGGTACGGTACGGTACGGCCGTACCAGGCCCCAGGTACGGGTACGGTACGGGTACGGTCCAAAAAGTCGTACGGTCGACCCTGGACTCGAGGGCTGTCTAGGGCCTGCTAGGAGGTGGCCTAAGTCACAGTAACAGCTAGGGAGTACAGTATGTACCCCTCTGCCTAGGAGTGCTGGCTACAGCGGGATGGAGCCACTATCTTGGACTTTCTCTCAGAGGGCGGAGACTAGATGTGGGTGGTATAGTAGGTTGGTTTCAGGTGTTCGTGGGCTTCCTGGTGGGCATGATGGGAATGGTTATCGTGCTGACCTACCTTATCATCGTCCCCTACGAGTGGCAACGAAAGTCGTGGTTCGAGATTGTCTTCTATTTAATCGTGGGTCACTGGCTGCTGATCAGCGTTCTCTTTAACTATTACAGCGCCTATACAACCATGCCTGGATATCCACCCGTGGTAAATCGAGTCGGCGGGGGACGTAGTGAGTGGCAGTGCGGGGTCGGCTGCTACTCCTAGGAGGTGGTGGGTAGCCGTTATGGATTAGCTGGTACAACTCTCGTCGCTGCTAGTATCAGGCGTGGATTGAGTGATTAGTCTGTGGATTGGGGCATGAATAAGTGGCTGTGAAAGTAATGCAGCACGTCCCCTGTTTCTCCGCAATGCTAGGACCCCTGACCAGGGCTAAGGGGCTTTAACATTTAGGCTTTGTTGTGAAACTGTTCCCAATTTCAGTGATTAGTCAAGATGTTTCCTAAACTTTAGACATGTCCTAGATGATTACGAAAGTGGGCCCCAGCTGCCAAGCGATAGTACAGTCCAGGAGTACCCTTGGTGGTCAGGGCTGTCCATGGCAGGATCGTTGAAAGCTTTTTCCTTTCTCCCATTTTTGATCGTTTGCGAGAATGAACAGTTTGACCTCCTCGTGCCACCCTTCCCTTGTGTGTTCCAACTACTGGCATATCAAGTCGAAACCGGTTCTCTTGTTTAGGGTCGCGTATTATTGGAAGCAGTCGGTATGTGCAAGCACTGCATCGCACCGAAGCCCCCGAGAACTCACCACTGCCGTGTGTGTAATCGATGCGTCTTGAAAATGGATCACCATTGTCGTAAGTTAGAGGCGTTCACCGAAGGGTGCCATGGTCAATGTCTTCCGCTCATTGACCCCACCCCCTCTGGGCCAAAAATTAGTCAAGGGCTCCCTATCCTTGAAGTCTGTTGAAAAAGCACGTGTACCCCCACGTGCCCCTATGAAGATGACGGGCTTACAAAAAGGTACATTATCGTTGGCTATTATGCATGGCTTTTTTTTAAAAGCGGCAAGAAAAACCAAGATTTTTAATTAAGCCAAGGCAAAATATATGCGCCAATCCCACCTTTAGCATGTGGACCCTGTTCAAACACTATTTTGCTCTGTTTAAGCTTGGTTGAATCAGTGCGTGGGTCATTACAATCACAGATATTTCTTCTTCACCATGTTCTTCATGTGGCTGGGATGTTTGTTCATTGTGATTGGATCATGGCCCTCATTTGTTGAACATTATTGGATCGAACAGGTGAGTTCAAGGTTGGACTGTCATGACGTATAACGCAGTTTTCGTATGTTGCTTTCAGGGACCTGTGGCACCCTGGTGCTCGAATATTAACGATGCGCTCTATTATGGTCCACTGCTTTGTGGTGGGATCGAAGCGAAGAGTCGAAAAGATAAGGTGGGTTTTATTCTTTAGTCTTAGAAATAGAAACAAAAATCGTAAACTCGAGCGGTATCGAACCCACAACACTGTACCGTATAAATGGGTACAAAACACTGCCATGTGCCGCCACTGGTAAATGAAAGTTGGTTCGATTCCCGCTCGAGGTTCGTATTTTTAATCTGGTTTTGCTTCTTCTCTGGAGCGTTCTTGGTCTCAAATTCCGTCTGCCACTGGCGAAACCAAGCATTCGATCAAGTGATTTGTGAAGAGTACAGCACGATGTGCTGTTTCCCTTCTGTGTACTCTATGATCCTGCTGGCTATCTTATTTCAAACTGCAAAGTCTTAGCTATATTTTTAGTCCTGCGATTAGTCTGTGCTGATTGCCGATGATTTGCTTTTTCAGGCGCCGACACCTGGTTTGCCTGTCGACGTTTCTCAAATTATCGAGTCTGCGCTGCAAGTGGGTGGTGCAGCACGAAATGTGTTCTCTTCGCCTTTTTTACCGCTGCTGCGGTTGTGCTGGCAATTGGGGCGTTGATAATTTGGCACGTGCGTCTAATCGTCCGAGGGGAGACCAGTATTGAGCAGCATATCAATAAGCAAACGCGCCAAAGATTCGAGAAGGAAGGAAAAGTGAGGACATGACGGTTTGTTGACAAAAGGGGACAGTACGTTCTTTTAGGCGTATGTTAATCCGTATGACTTCGGCTGGCGAGGCAATGTGTGGCGATTTCTCGGCTTGAATGCTCCGGGCCGGTCGTTCTGGCGCCATATTGTGCTCCCGTCGAGACATCCCCCTGTTGGTGATGGGCTGACTTGGGAGAGTACCACATTCGAAATTCGCCACGATCAAGATTCAATTAGTCTGACTGCCAAAGGGTTGGAAGAACTGAAGAGGCGGACCGAGATGATGGAGCAGTTGCGAGCCTAGTCCAGGTGGGGTCTGCGTGGATGAGGATATAGCGAGGTTTGTTAACGGTCAATTATGGATGGCACAATTTGAAGCGTCGTGGTCGTATTTTAGGATGTGGCTGGTCGTGTGCATTCCAATCGTCCTTCTAGTCATTTCACGATTTGTATCTATTTTCGTTGTTGATCTCTGCCTGTGACCAACCTGTACATTGGGTTCGAATTTTGTGGTTTCGTTGAATAGAATTGCAATCAAACTAACGCTAAGACTCGATCGTAGATATCACATATTGTTGTACGCTGTTTGTCATTTGCGCTCGAACTGATCTTTGAGTGAACACTTGACGAGGAGCGTTTTGCGGTGCTTCAATTCGGTTTGTCGATGGCAAACCAAGCATTCGATTGGAGTGCAGAGCACAGCACAGAGTGCCCTGGCAATGTACAGTAATGTATAGGTGGCGCACACACGAACCGTCATTTGTTGGCCTTCCAGTCCAACGTGCGGCCGGTCTGGAGACGGCAGTCGGACGTGATGGTCGCGGAAAGGAAATGCGCCAACCTGGCAGCAGCATTGAGGAACCTGTCGATGTGAATACCAGCGATCGCGATCTCGAGAATGCCATGGAAGAAACATCGAAGAGCCGATCAAAGAAGATTTCCGTCGCGTTCGGATCGTAGCTCCGTTCAACAGCCACTCGTTCCTCCGTCGATGCCCGCCATCCGTCAAAGCGCAAAGCAGAATTCTTCCGTCAGCAGATGCATTTGGGCAAGTCGTGCGTCCAAGACCAATGCCCCGCCAACAACGAGTACGACCCGTTCTGCTTCTGCCGACTGGAATCCCGTGAACGAAACAATCTGCAGATGGCCAACCGGAGATCAGTAAGCGCTCTTTTGTTCTATATTGTCACCCTGGCTGGCAGATCGCAGGGCCTGTTTTGACACCGAGATGCTCTTCAGGGCGCACCCACCGGCTTGCGCAATTATGGCGACACGTGCCACGTGAACTTGTAGGTCCTCCGCAAGTCCACTTCCCAACTGTCCCTTTTAGACGCTGTACCACACACTTCTGATTCGGAGAAGTCTGTACGAATGGAGGATGCCAGAGCCCGCCAATCGCGACCCGAGCAAGAAGTACGCCTCGTGGAAGAACTGCGCGATCTGTTCGTTCGAATGCAGGCTAGCTGGCAGACGTCAGCCACTCCGCAAGGCTTCGTCAGGGCGGCTGGTCTGAACGTGGCGCTGAAGCAGGACGCTCAAGAATTTAAACTTCTCTTCCTGAACTGGGCCGATCAGGCGCTCGCGGTACGGCCGGATGAAGAAAAGCTGCAGAGCTTCTTCAAAGGCAGGCTACGATCCGCGATCAGGTAGGCATTTTAGTCCTCGGATGGCAGCGCAGCCAGCTCTCCGTTCAGGTGTGGTGTGTGCCGCGCGGAGTCGGCGACTGACAATTTCTACAACCTCGCCTTGCAGGCCAAGGACGTCGAAGACCTCGAACAAAGTCTGATCGTGAGTCTCTTCCTTGCGGTGGGTCACTTCTCCCTGGTTCCATCAATCCTCTTCATGTGCGCCCTTTCAGGAAGAACAAATCGATGGCTACCAGTGCCAGAACTGCGGCGAGCGGAAGGACGAGTAGAAGCGAGCGAGGCCAGTCGCGTTGCCTCGGTTCCTGATCTGCACTTGCTTCGATACCACTTCGGCAGGTGGTGAGGCCGCCAACTTGACTGATCTGCTTCTTTTCGCGTGTTTAGAGCGAGGAATTCGCAAACGAATCTGACGCACCCAGTCGCATTCCCGAACATTCTCAGCCTCCGCAACTTCCTGACCGAGGAACAAGTCCGTGAGTGGGGCGACGACGGATGTCGGTACGAACTGATGGCCATCCTGGTCCACCTGGGCGACGCGCAAGGCGGCCGCTACTTTGCCCGAATCCTAGTGGCGACCGATGGCCGATGGTACACGTTCAACGACGAGAGTGTCACCCCATGCGCCGACGCAGGTAGGAGATCATGCGGGCCTAGAAGGGCTTCTACGACCTTCTCTCTTTGCAGACCGAGACGTCGATGTTCGCAATGCGTTCTTGTTCGTGTACGAGAAGATGAGGGACGTGGAGCGCAACGTGCAAGAACCCGCCCTGCCCAAACATCTAGAATGCGTCCATGGGGGCGACTGGCAATTGCCAGCGTTGTGGCAGCGCTACGACCAAGGCCTGTATGGATTCCGGAAGTTCTTGAGGAGCCTGAAGGTGCAAGATGGTGAGTCGACCTGGTCCGCCTTGTGAATAAAGTCCATTGATGGGAACGCTCTCGCCAGACTCAGTGATCCAATGGTTGCCCACCGACTGGCTGGCCGACGTTGCCCAGATGATCAAAGACGCACCTTCAGAAACGACCGTAGCAGCCCCGAACATGAGGCTTCATCTATGCATTCACGATCGCCTGCCAAATTTCCATGGTCTGAAGGCAGTGAAGTCGGTCGAAGCGGAAGCGTTGTTTGATGCGGTGGCTGTGGCCTCTGTGCCGTTCGTCGTCGATTGGTAAGCATGTGCTTTGCCTTGTATTCGATCTGTGCCTCGAATGTATCTCCTTCAGATCCATCTTCTGTAACGAATGCGGCAATGGCTCGGGCGACGGGCAATGACTTTTCCCGCGAGTGATTCGTGACGTGTAGTAGGACGGTCTCGTTCTCACGTGCTGTGATCTTGGTTGTGTGCTGTCAATGTGTTCTGTTCGCGGGTGTCATAAGCAGTGCTCAGCCACAGGGATGCAATATGGGGTGCACGGGCCTCGAAGCCTAGCTGCTGCTCTCCTTTCTGGTCTCATTAGGATAGGTTGGAGGAGGGGAGCCAATGGAGACTAGAGTAGCTTTCGAGGTTCCCTTTAAGAGATATACAGTAAGCGATAAGTGCCCAATAAGTAAAGGACTCCTGTAAAAGCAAGCTACTTTTTGGAGATGGAAGATGCCATTTGAAACGGATAATTGAAATTTAGTCGCCGCGGCACCTGTCGCTCAGAGGCGCCTATTTGATAATGTCCCAATGTCTTGGAAGCTTTGCCAGCAGAGCCATTCTGTCAAGATAAAGAGCATCATATTCTTTGTGCTCGACCATGCCCAATCTCTTATGAGCTCGGTCGAGTTGAGAAAGGTCGTAGAATTATCGGAGCTGATGTCATTCAAGCAAAACGTCGCTGGCGGAAAGATCGGAAGTCTCAATCCTCCGTGAGGACAGGGACCCTGAAGGAACCGACCCAGACTAGTGTATAAGTGCATATAGATCTGCAACCTTCACAGCACATGCGCAGGTGGCTAATAGTTAGTTCTTACCCTTGGAAAGCTGCATGAGTGATAAACAGGTGCAGAATGGAGGGTGCAAGGAGTCGGGCAATGCAGT
The DNA here is from genome assembly GCA_030248295.1 of Mesodorylaimus sp. YZB2_4. Classification (NCBI taxonomy): domain Eukaryota; kingdom Metazoa; phylum Nematoda; class Enoplea; order Dorylaimida; family Dorylaimidae; genus Mesodorylaimus; species Mesodorylaimus sp. YZB2_4. The sequence continues at coordinate 84,041 of JASANH010001401.1, forward strand.
GTAAATTTCCTTAACTGTAGGCGTGGCTCACCGAATGATGAAACGACGTTTTTCAAAGTATCTGCTAAGCACCTAACCCAGTCTGATTCGAGTGTCAACAAAAGTAAGAGCGGTCTCGGACGGGAAATAACGTCGGTCTTGACTTTCATTTTCAAAATTGTAAATCATGACGTCACCATACCGGCGGAATGACAAATCAGGGAGTGAGACATGTATTCTGAATCATTTGTAAAGTTCGATATTGAGGACGTCTAAAATCTCGATCTGTATCTCACTTGCTGTGCGTGCTAGTTGGTCTACCGAAATTCAAATTTCCCGCTCTAACTTACACCGTTGTCTGCTGAAAGAGGGAATTACTTTGAATCCCTAATTTGGTTGGATTTAGAAAGCTGTGGGGCCTTTTTGTTAGTTGAGTTCTATTTTCTCTCTGCTCAAGTTTTTTCTCACTCGATCGTAGCAATGAAACTGGATCGCACAATTCCGCTCAACTTGATCGTCGCTACGTGCAATAATCTGGGAATTGGAAAATCTGGTTCGATGCCGTGGCCGAGATTGCCGTGAGTCGTGGTTGTGTTCGATGGCAAGGTTTCGTGAAGGGAACGCTCTTTGTTTCAGAAAAGAAGTCAAGTATTTTCAAACCGTTACGACGGGATGTTTGGACCCGGGTACAGTGTGAAATTCTCATGAACGTGTGCCTGTAGGCCTTTGCCTTTAGAAGGGACATGAATCGCATAGATATCTTGATTACAGACTTGGGTTGGCTGCTCCAAAAACCCAGTTTCATGCCTGTTTTCAGCTTACTAACCCGGAGGACGAAGGACGAAGTAGGACAAAGAACTGTAGCTGGTTTATTTTTCAGCAAAGCAAAATGCAGTTCTTATCGGACGAAAAACCTGGGAGTCGATCCCTCTAGAGCACCGACCGCTTAAAAATCGACTGAACGTCGTTATCAGCCGCACATTGAACCAAGAGTGAGTTCATCTTCCTGACGAGTCCTACTGTAAACACGCTTTGGATTTCAGCCAAGTGCCTAATGGCGTCCATGTATTCTCCTCCTTCGACGATGCGATTGCCTTCTTGACTGATTCCGAGGTTGCTGACACCATCGAGACCGTTTGGAATATCGGCGGCAGGGACATCTACCAGGTGAGTCCTGAGGACGTACCATAGGAATCAGATCGGATGACATTCCGAATGGTATGGACTGGTGCACCAAGTGGAATGGGGAGTTTCTTAACAACCATGGATACCTTCTAGTATATGCTTGTCTTTTATCTCCAGATGCTTTTGCCCGGTTTCTGTGAAAATTCTGCCATGCTCATGTGTCGGCACGTGCAGGGCTCATACATGGCTTAAAAACCTGGAAAATCTCGGAAAATGGATGTTTTGAGCCAAAATCAAGGGGAAACCTGAAAGGATGCATTTCGATGCTCCAAATTTATTGTAGAGTCACTCGCCTTTTCTAATTACCCGTCGGTCTGGTGGAAGCCAGTAAATCAGTTAAAGTTGGTTTAGTAGTGCTGATACAGTGTGAAAATAATTAGGAAAAATCCAAATTTTTGTCTGGAAAACCTGCAACAATCAGGGAAAGTCATTTTTCGCCCCTTGTATGAACCCTGATTTGCATTTTTATTCTTATTTTACTCTTCAGTTGGGCCTATCACATCCGGCCTTCACTCGACTGTACTTGACTCGGATTTCGGCCGATTACGATTGCGATGTCTTCTTTCCTGATGTCGACTGGGCGAATTTCGAACGTGTCAAGTAAGATTTTAGTTTCGAAGAGTAGCACTCGCTTGGATCTTGGATGGTAATGGTTCGTTCTTAGGGACCCGGATGTACCGCACGGCGAGCAAGAAGAAAAAGGAATTAAATATCATTACGAAGTTTACGCAAAACTGAAATGAATATGTGATCGGTTTTCTTACTCGGTATTTTCAAGTAACATATTTTCATGCTTTTCAATTGGATTTTTCCAAGAAATTGCTAAATGCTGATTCAGCTAAAGATTAGAGGTCTCCAATACAATTCTTTTCCTCCGTGTTTCATACATTTCCAAGTGCGCTTACGTGTTTACGGGCCTACCGTTCGGCCAATAAGCCTTCGAACTGATTGATCAGTACTCGGGTCTGAATCTGACGCCGATACCTCGAGTTGCTCCACCGCCGCCAGTCGTGCCGCAGCAGCAAGACGCCGGGCAGCCACCCGTGCTCGCTCCCCCGCATCATGTTCGCTAGGCCACCGCCAGTGCAAGAACTGCCACCGCCCTTTGGCGCCGACGCAACGCCACTACCGCCAGCTCCGCCACTGCCCCAAGAGGCACCGAAGGAGGGAGAAAAGGAGGGCGCCGACGAAGGAGGGCCGAAGAAGAAAAAGAAGGTAAGTCCTGAAAGGGTCTGATCCGGTAACGTTCAGACTGCATTCCGCATTCTTCCTTTTCAGTCCAAAAAAGGGAAGAAAGGCAGCAAGAAGGGCGGCGCTGCGACGGAAGAAGGGGGCAAAAAGAAGTCGAAGCGGTCCAAGAAGAAGAGCAAAAAGTCGAAGAAGGGCAAAGAGGCCGAGGCGGGAGCGGAACCAGGCGCGCCGGAAGGTGGCGGAGGGAAGAAGAAGTCGAAACGCAGCAAGAAGTCCAAGGGTGGATCGGAGGCGGGAGGAGAGAGCGGTGGCGAGAAGAAGAAGAAATCGAAGCGATCGAAGAAGTCCAAGAAGGGCAAGAAATCCAAGAATGGCAAGAAATCCAAGAAAGGTGGAGCCGAAGTGCCCGAGGGTGGACCGTCGCCGCCGCCGCAGCTAGAAGAAGCCCCACCTGACGTGTGATGAGCAAGTGATCGTGGGTGATGACTGACCGTTGTAAGCTGGCTGTGCCTTCTCTGCCCCTCGAGTTCTCGCCTGTGTCTTCTGGTGAATGAACAGAAAAATGTCGCATAACTTGACAAAATGCAGACAGCGGGACTGCACTGATCGTAACAGCAGACGATTGACTCGCACACGGCATGCACTGTCCGATTTATTGCATCCAGCCAAAGATGTACACAATTGTAGGTCAGTCCCAAATGCGCCAAAGCTTGAAGAAGAGGTGTGAGTACTGATAGCCCGCTAGTTTGAGCGGATAGGAAAGAAGTTTTACAATATTCATGGCCTAAACTGACCTCGTCATGGCTAGCAGTTATGCTATGATAAGCAAGGCCGTGAGGTGACTGACTCTCACGGCTTATCTCTCTGTAATAGCCCTTCATTGGAGAAGATACCGCGGGGAACGAGTGGTCTCTAAAACCCTCCAAGCAGGTCACCTAGTCTTAGGTGCCAGACATCAACCCGACGGGTTTCAGCCTCACCTGGAGGAGCGTACCGAGTGGCCAACGAAGGCAACTGATACGCTTTATGCGAGGCCAGTCAAGGCAACCACATACCCTACCTTCTCCACAGGCTAAATACGCACTACACCTCTAACGTCCACTATGTATGAGCATCTCCAACTAGGGCATCCTGTCTGTGTGCCTGCACCAGCGTCCTGGGATGATTTTCCCGCATTTTTTTATGCGCAGGACCTGATCCCTCTGTATCATCTGTTTTCTTTGGGAATGCTTGTATCATTTGTTTTCTTTGGGAATGTACACGCGGCACCATGCAAAACGTGGGGGCGTGCATATTCTCAAATAAAATAGGTTATAGCTTCACCTTTTTGGATACACATTCACACTGCGACTCTAAGCCAGCTGACCGAATGAAGTACAGACAGTACGATCACTAAGGTGCTTTCGCTTATGCTTTCATGCAATCTTCAGGGTCTGTAAGCACAGCTTATGAAATTTTATGGAAGTAGACATTGTCAGAGCAGGATACAACACTACAAGTCAGCGAGAACACTGCACCAAGGATCACTCAGGCAGCTTCACTCTTTCTTCATGCGACGGAAACGCTTCGACTCAAGCATCATCTCGGTGAGCAGCTGCGGCTTCTCGTGGGTCATTTTTCGCCACTCCTCGTTCCTGCGCGCCTCCTCGGAGTTGTTGTACAGGCACCTGAAGCAGACAGACTTGGCGGCGGTCATTCGGTGCTCTTCGGCTTCGACCAACATTTGCAGGGCGGCGTCGACGCTCGAGACTTGCTGGGCGGCCATCTCCCGTTCGCACACACGCATCAGGTCGGTCACTTCGTAGGTGGACGCCAAAACGTGCACCAACGGGGCCAGCTGGAAATAGGGCGTTCATGAGGGCGGACTCATGCATTATCCATGGTGTCTCACCTTGGAGAAGTCGTCGCTGGGGTCCTGGCGATAGATGAATCGAAGGAGCTCCTCGACCACGTCGTCGTCCATGTCGTCCATGTAGGCCATGTTCATGTCGGTGACTTCGGACTCCTCCTGCAGAAAAGCCGCGAAGGCTGGCGAAATGGCGCACACGATTTGAGAGTGGACGTGGAATTGCGTGCCTCCCTTGGTCATGATCATCTTGTCGCTGTAGGCGTGCCTCTTCCTCAGTCGATCGCTGTTCCGCCACACGGCCCGCACGCCCTGCGAGAACGAGCTGAGTTTCTCGGAGTCGTCCTGCTTCAAAGGTCGCTAGTCCAGATTTTCCTTCATCCACTCCAGCGACGCCTCGAACATTTTCTCCAGCTTGTCCGGACGATTCCAGACACGAGCCCAGTCTCGTTCTTTGACAATCTTCTGACCAAGTCCTGGATCTGAAAGGGAACAATGTTGGTTCCCAGCAGCCGAACTGTCACACAGAAAGATACCTGCTTGATGGGCAGGCTCTCGTTGCCATAGTTCACCCCTACCTAACCGTCTAGCCATACGAAATGTTCGGTTGGCACATGATCAGAATGGCTGATTGATTGCGTGGCATAGTTGCAAAGGACAAAAGTAACGGAAACTTTTTACAAACTGTGAGACATGCAGTCAGCCGCATAATTGAACATGGAAACGATGCAGACGGCAAACACTGTACTGTACTTCCCCTTCTTCAACCCCGTTTCTGCGTCCAGGTGGGACCTTTACGTGCTTGATAGAGTATTCCTATAATGGGTACCTCCGTAAACGAAATTGCATTCCCCTCCACAGGGAAAATCACAACTCGCATAACCCCCAGCCTTCCAAAAACCCCTTCCAAAACCTCCATGAAAAAATTAATGTTGATTAATTTGCCTAATCCCCAAAACCAAAGAAAGGCCAAACCGCCAAAAATTTCCAACCCAAGAACCCCCCCCCCCCACACACATCACATGACCACATCACCAGTTCGATTTGCCTGAGTCATTTTTGACCGCGGAACCCCTGGTTTGGTTGCGCGCGTTTGGGACCCAAGGAAACGGGATTCAGGTGTGGGGGACTTGGGCACAATCGTCGGGTCGTGCTTCAGTCCAACGGCTGGTTCGCTGCCTGACGAAGGGTTCGAGTTTTCTGCGGTCGACTTGAGGATGGTCGTGTTCTGACGAGGCGCCTGCAAAGTGTGTGGGTTCATGCGCATGTAGCCCACGCGATCTTGAGCCGACGGGATCTGGCAGTGGGACGTGTAGAGCGTCATGTTCATGGGCCTCTTGACATTGGGTGACTTGGCCAGGGATCGCTTCGTTTCCGCGTCGATGGCTGATTGATTGTCCGTGATCATTATCGAAGGAGGCTGTTTTTTCGCCATCCGCACTTGGGTCGCCTTCAGAGTCTTCATGTCCTCTAGATTCTCTTCCGCCTTGGCTGGTTCGCTCTGTTTCGGCTTGGGACTTGGGCTCGCCTTGACCTTGGCTCCTTTGTCAGCGATGCACGTTTGTGATGTGAGCAGCATCTTGTCCGCTGCAACGGATGCTTTCTTTGGGGCCG
>JASANH010000091.1:0-89688 GCA_030248295.1 Mesodorylaimus sp. YZB2_4
CAGCGCGGCAACCCTATTTATTTTCTGCTGGCGAAGATAAACAAGTCAAATGCTGGGATTTAGAACAAAATAAGGTTCGTCAATTTTTTACTCTCATTCCCTTTCGTGGTTTGAAAACCTGATAAACCTAAAAAGTCTAGGAAAACTAGGGAACTAGCTATTTCTGATCCAAAATTAGGGGAAAACTGAGGGACTGCATTATGGGGTTCAAAATTTGTTTGTACTCGTTGATCATGCTGAAACCTGTAAATGAGATGATTTTTTTGTCCCAGCTCTCCTAGATCAGATGACACTGATCTAGGAGTGCTGGGACAGAATGAAAATTCTCGGAAAAAAATTGAATTTGGTTGTAAATCCAGAAAAGCTCGTGTGAAATCATGATCTGCTTTTTGTCTGAACCCTGTTTCATCAATGACTTTCCTTTCAAGGTCGTTCGGCATTATCACGGCCATTTGAGCGCAGTATACGCCATGGATCTGCATCCAACCATCGACGTCTTGGTTACAAGTGGTCGTGATTCGACGGCTAGGGTAAGTTAAAAATAGTTAAATCCGATAAGAGAAAGCAAAACTCATTTTTTTAGGTTTGGGATATGCGAACGAAGTCGCAAATCCATTGTTTGACTGGCCATACGAATACTGTGGCTTCGGTTATTTGTCAAGCTGCCGAACCACAAATTGTGACTGGATCGCACGATTCGACCATTCGGTTGTGGGATTTGGCCGCTGGTCGTTCTCGTGTCACGTTGACTCATCACAAGAAATCGGTACGAGCAGTTTGCTTCAGTCCGACCACGTACCAATTTGCGAGTGCCGCACCGGATAATATTAAACAATGGAAATGTCCAGATGGCGAATTTATTCAAAATTTAAGCGGTCACAATGCTATTCTCAATGCATTGTGCGTCAATGCCGATGGCGTTTTAGTATCGGGTGGCGACAATGGCAGTTTGAATTTTTGGGATTGGAGATCGGGATTTTGCTTTCAAAAAATTCAAACTACACCACAACCTGGTTCGATCGATTCCGAATCGGGTATTTTCGCTTTGAGATTCGATCAGAGCGGAAGTCGTTTGTTGACGGCGGAAACGGACAAAACTATCAAGTTGTACAAGGAGGATGAAACGGCGGTAAGTGATTAGTGCCTGTCCGCTTTATAAGGAATGAAAGCTTGTCGGTTTTAGACGGAAGAAACGCATCCTATTTTGTGGCGGCCTGAAATTTTGAAGAAGAAAACGTACTGATTTGAATTTGGATGCGGCAGGCTTTTTCTTATCCGTTTGTCCTGATAAAACGCATTCTTTGTATTCCTTCAAACATTGATTTTGTGCACGAGACTTTGGTTAGATTTCTGGAACGTTCAAACCTTTCTGCAATTCTTGAATGCGTTAGAGACTGGTGGAATGTTTTGTTACTGAGGAGAGCGATGCTGCGAGTCGCGAGGCGCTTCCATGGTTGGCACGCGACAAGTCGATTGACACGTGTGCATCTTGCGCACATAAACATATTCCTCATTCCGCTGTCTCTCCTGAGATTAAGCGCGGTCTGGTTGGCTTGATAGGTCATCCTGCCATCCTGGCTCGATTTGGCTGGTTCCTTAGTCAGTCGGCGTGTTCTCCATAAGTGCAGTTTATTTTCTAGTCCAGCTGTCTTCCCCTCTCTGTGCACTTCATTTTGTGGTTGTTGCATTCTCGTGGAAATGTCCGCCAGTCGACCAAGAAAGAGCTGGTGTCCGTTTGTCCACGCCAAAATACAAATGTTCCCATGTACATATGTACACTGGCTGACAATCCTGGACAGCATGTACTCTACACTCTCAGGTCAAAAACTGTTCTTCAGCTGGCTCTTACTGTAGCTTACTGGTTCCAGTACACACATTCAGTATATTGTGGCCATAGGATAACCAAGACCAAGAATGACCATCATGTACGTGGGTTCCTCCTTTGTCCCAATTGGCGGTGATTCTCGAGAGGACGAATAGGTGGAATCGAAAACCCTCGTCCCCTCTGCCATTGTTGTATCTGCCACGAGACTAATGCCAACCCATGAGGGACAAAACACACCATTTCAAGGTAGGCAAGTCCCTCGACACACCTGCCGCCGAAACATCGTGCAGAGTGGCTGATATCTCCCTGCCAGGGGTGAGTTCGATCTCCTGATCGTCTGACCACACCTCTCTCTAATCGGCCCGCTCTCAGATAATCATTCACCTTTTTTTGAATGAGTAAGTCCCCCTCACGTAGGGTAATTCCCATAACAGCCAGTGGATGTGAGACTGATGCGACAACAAGCACCCGAAACACATTTTGATCAAATTTTCTCTTGCTGTCCATTGTACGGGGTCAAAACATGCTTTTTTAAAGTCACCGTTGCGCAGTCTCGTGACGTAGCGAGTAAACTCTAACAGGTATGAATACTTTTTTCTGCATTTATCTACGAGTACGTATGTGTTCACAAAAATAAGCATGATGAAATGGCTGTAAGCTGCCCCTGCAAATAAGGAAGTTGGACATGCTGCAGGCAGCCGCAGCTCCAAAGCTCTGAAAACATATTTCTCGTGCATGATCTTAGCGAATGGCAGATATTTCGGTCGCACAGTGCACCTATCCTGCGGAAGCGCTCGAAGATTTTCCTGCCGTGACACAGCAGACGGACTGGACGGTATTGCACGACCACTGACAAAGCCCTTGCCTTCGTATATTGGGACCGTGGCACACTCCCAAAATCTCTCCCCATGAGTCCTTTCGGGATTTCGTTATCTATAATAATTTTATTTAAAACAGGGTATTATCGTATCCACCCGTATCTGTTATCAGTAAAATATTCATGGCAATAAGCTGGGTAGGAGTTCTGGCAACCTCATCCACTCGTACATTTCGAGATCATTCTTACAACGTGACCTGATCTAGGGCTCGCCCATGCCACCAGTAGAGGTGGATTTTCTCCCATTGGTCGTCCTCTGATCAGCAAGCTTGGAAGATCAGCTACGTGATACCAAGTAGACACGATCCATAGTTCGAGTCACAGTCAGTGGTTGAGTGGATTTTATGGCACCAGATTAGCAAGTGAACCTTGCCGTAAGGTGGACATCGCCATCGATCCTGCGCGTGACACGATGGTTGAGTGGTGCAAGCGCGTCCGGAGGAAAGAGCTCAAAGGCATCATTGGCGACTAAAACTCGATCAAGGGGGGCCACTGGCTGGCGTATGAGCAGAATCCGACGCTAAACTGATACAACAACAGCTCGCTGCTCGACGGCGCCCGGGTCATCCTCAGGGACGGTACCCCCCAGAGGTAATGCACGCCAGCTACGTCGGCGGCTGCAACCGGCCCAACGCCCACATCATCTCGAAAGTAAGAGGACGGGCTCAGCGGTCGGCTCTAAGACCTGACTAAACCGTGCATTGCAGGCTGCCAATCGTCGACTACTGCGGATGGTGTGGCAGGAGTCGATCACATTGATCGTGTGCCTGACATCGTTGAAGGAACGGGGCACTCCCGAGGCCGACATCTTCTTCCCTCCCGAGACAGCGAGGCCGTTCCAAGCAGGGCCCTTTCGTGTGGTTGCCGAGTCGATCAACTCGCTGCCCGGCTATCGGCAAGTCTCGGTGATCCAACTTCGACTCACTTGCTGGTTCGCGAAGAGAGGAGAGCCTCAGCGTCTGGTCTTAATGATCTGCTTCTGGCTGGCCCGATGCTGCGGTAAGTGTCTTTCGGAGGTCAGTGGGCCCAACTACCGGCTGTTTCCTCGCAGGTGCCAAGGATGTGGTTCAGTTCCTAAAGTTCGTACAGCTGGTCAAAATTTTTGAGACTTAAATTGCGGAGCATGCACCACTGGGTGATCGTCCACCAGCTTTGGCTCACTGCAGTGCGGACGTTTAGCGACGCTGCTTGCTAGTCGAATCGCCCTGGGCCAATTCAAGGCCACCGGACAGGTTGACATTCTGGCGAAGGTTGCGGCGTCAGCGAGCAGAACATGCTACAGTTTATCTTCGTCAACCAGCTGATCACCAAATCTACCCGTCAGAAATACTTTCAGTCTCCGCGATCTGATTTGCCGTGCACGTGCGATCTAAGCAAGCGTTACATGTCTGCTTGGTGTTTTTGCTTTGCTGTCGTGCGAATCGCATTGTGGATTGGTGTGCGCAGAGAGAGGCATCGGCGCATGACGTTCGGTTAGAGTTCCTCCCACAACCGTTTGTGCCTACCTGCGCTAAGCATGAACAAGCATGAGGAACATGAAGAATGTCGACTTCACCAGGCGAATAAATGGGGCCTGGGGAGGAGGTATGAAGGACTTTTTTTAACACTCAGTAAAATTCTGACAACGAGTCTATTTAGTGAGGGCTGCTCATATGCACCCGCTTGACAGCGTGTCTTTGAAAGCTGGTGGTATACAATAGTGTGTGGTCTTGGCTCGCTGGCTCACCCCAGCACACAAGTCTTATGGTGATCCAATCATGTTGACCTGAGTGCAGATTTTCCAACGAGTCTTGATTATGTTTCCTCTGACTAGTTCTTTTTCTCTCTGTGAGACCAAGCCTGGCAGGTATGGGAGGGAGGTGGCCGGCCGAATTCGGCGGGATAAACACTCCGAGTTGAGTTGGTAAGTCTTATGACAATATCAACGGCTGAAACATCAACCCGAGGGGTTGACGCTTCCCATCCAGGGGTGAGATCGATTATTCTCTCCCACTCGTCATGGCCTACCAGGCGCCGGGCTCACACGTGTACTGTAGGTGTTCCTAATCAGTAATCTCATTTGCGCAGAGTGCTACTCATGATCAGACTTGCACAGGGAATACAGTAACAAGCAAGATGCGTGTTTGCGTGCGCATGACGGTGTGTTTTTTAAAATCTCTCAGCAAGCACTGATTCAGTGATGCCTTTATTTGTTATAAGTCGCAATAATCGGACATCTAGGTTCCGTTCTATGAATTTTATATCGCGTGTAAATGAGTCTGGAGAGGGAGCAGCTGTACTTTGTGTGGGTGTGTCAACATACAGAGCCAACTATGCCATTCAGCAAATTAATCGACCATAAAAAGCAACCGCGCAGATAATTCACCTGACTTGGGCAAATACTAATCGTAAGCTCTGTCATTATTTCATTTTCTTTCGCGCCACATATGGAAAATGCGTCATTGCTGACGCTGATTGGATGGGTTTTTTCAACTTCGCGCACCTGATTTTCCGAAAGCGCGTAAATCACGCGTTAAACACGCACTCCCTGTCGAGATGCCCAAACGTGGCTAATCTCGAAGAGAGGTAGAATGCCCAGCCATTGCTTTGGTAACGTCCGAGGCAACAAGCAACTAGCTCGTCATCTTTATCAGGAGCGCGTGGGGACTTCATTCACAGCTGTTCTCACCAATCCCACGACTGGTGGTCCGAGCTGTGCCCTCTACCTGTTGCAGGCCATGTACGAATTGAACAGCCGTGATAGACGTCATTACTGCAGCCAAACCAATGGCTGGATGGGGTCGCTTTATCATTCACAAGAGCGGACAAATTTCCAAGACCCCCCACCGCCACCCAAAGTTCCAGAGACTACCCTCCCTCGTGCGGGAGTTTGGCACGACTGGCTAGAACTGAGCACGTTCCATGGGGTGCTCGACATCAGTCGCCCCGCTTATGGCAAATGCTGGAAGGGAACCTGGATCGTAGTAATGCTAGCCTTCACGGCTGCTGCCATTTACAGCATTGGAGGTGTGGTCAGTGAATACATCAACAATCCCACAATACAAAACTACCGAGAAGAACCCCGCAGTTCCTTTCCCCTGCCCCATGTTGCGTTGTGTACTCATCAAAGAATCAACTTCACAGCACTCGAAAATATGGGCGCCCCCTTGTCCTTGGCGAAGGCTCTGAGAGCCAGGTTTGACCAATTTGACAGCACGAAGATCTTGTCCAGTGCCCGCCTACCATGGAGTGTCCCAAAACAAGACCTTGAGAACATAAGTGATCAATACGATCGATTCCGCGCAGCCAACAGGAATGTGACATTCGAAGATATCTTGCGTCTTGCTGGTATTCCATGCGACACCCTGATAGAAGCATGTTCGTGGGGTCAGCCGTGCTGCCGAGTGGCTACGCCATTTCTAGACATGCAGTACGGACAGTGCTATAGGCTGAAGCCCACCAAGATACCTGGACCGGGGGCGCGAGTTCTTGACAAGCAGACATACCCTGGTCCTGGCTCTGCTTTTCAAATTGCTTTGAAAAGGCCTCCTGATCTGCACCAATCGAAAGCCAGTCTTGCGCGGGGTGTCTTTATCGATTTCGTGCACCCGAATGAGTCCACTTCCTTTTCTTACCACCAACTTCCCGCTGGAGTGGTTGCAACAGTCCAACTCTCATTGAAGGTAAGTTATACTTTGCCCCTGTAAGCTCCCCATGACGCACTTGCTTGACCTCTTCAGGTCAGCGAGCGGATAAATATGTTTGGTCGTCCCATTACCTGCATAGATTCCAACGAGGAAGAGCCGCAGTACGACGAGAATGGGCGGTTCAGTTTGGACACACTTCGAAAAAGTGCCAATGGATGTTTCCACGTGATGTGGTCCAAAGCCGTAGCCAAGTTCTGCAACTGCACCCAAGTGCCCGGCATTATCGAATTCCCCTTGTGCGAGCCATTCAATGCATGTCCCAGCCAGCGATGGAGAGATATTGCGAAGGAGACTGCATTGCTTCAGAGCCGGTGCCTCCCTCAATGCCGGCGTCACTCCTATTCCCTGTCCATAACTTACTCAACCTTCGACGTCGCCCTGTACTGCTCGACTGGTGAGAATGAGAGCCTGTCCGCGGAGGAGTGCATGCAAGAGGGCTTGATTCTCCTCGACGTCTATCACCCCGCCATGGAATACCTGTTCGTCAAGGAGGTCGAAGTGTACAGCATCATGACACTTATCGGCAACATCGGTGGTGCCGTTGGCCTGTGGTAAGTCTCTAATCACTATCCCTAATTGATCCCTCGCACCTGCGGCTTCTTTTTTAGGCTTGGCGCATCGCTGATGAGCATTTTACAGCTGGTGTTTTATTTCACAAAATGGTTATCAGTCCGCGATTGATTGGGTCATTTTTTGGAGGCCTGCACTTATCATGTCACACCACACATCGAAATACGCTGCATTTGCTCTTCTGTCAGTTATTTGTCTCAGCTTTTTCTATAGAAGCAGCGTCTTGTTTTTCCTTATTTGTGATACACATATCGATCTTTTGTCCTTTTGTTGTTTCAAACTGCAGACTGTACTGGGTGGTTGCTGCAAGAAGGAATGGGATGAATGTGACTTTTGAGGAACCCGTTACCTTTTCCATCCTTGTTAGAGAACAGGGGCGGCTACTACTTTTTGACGTTTGTGCTGGCTTATTCGTTGCATGCAATGCAGCCTTTATCAAATGCACCCCTTGCATGGTATGCAGATGACATGCACTGTACGTATGTATTCTGTATCTCCAAAAGTTGCCATTCTTGGATCATAGGACTGCTTGATGGCGAACAGCTTATTGGTGTGTCCTTGACTAAGTTTCTGCTCTAAAAAAAACTCTAAGGGACAAGACAAAATCTGCGCCTCGTAAGTTGGCATTCTGCCGCACGTATGAATATGCTTCTAACAGTGTTTCTGACGCTTGTTGTGTCTAACTGATTAAGATAGCAGGGCAGATCATATTGATCTGAAATTCATTGCCTCAGACGGCTCGCATGCCCACCCATAGCCATCGTACTGTATATATTTATGGTTGTGCTCCTAACTGGGTACCGGTCGGTACGATAGACTATCATCTTCATACTATCGCAGCATTCGCCTCGAATCGCTCGTACTATCGGACGAGCCCATGGTCAACTTGGTTGCAAGAAGACTGGAAGCCAGGCCATAGGTCAATAGTCGATAGTTTTGCTTTTCCTGACAAAAGATTTGTTGACATTTTGCCTCGCTTGCCCTGCTCACAGCTTGCATCCACTTCTCTAGTGAACACTTCTCGAATCTTCCTGGAATCTACCCCATTATTGAGGTGCAGACTGTACTGGGCGGCTGCAAGAAGGAAACGGATGAATGTGACTTTGAAAGGGCCCCGTTTCAATGGTAGGTTCGAACCGTCCTTTAACGTTTCTCTGGTCTTTTAGTGCTGCGTGGCACGAGTTGAAGTCAGATCTCGTCAGGGAATCGGTCCCCTTTTCAACCCCGTCAACCCCTCGAGTTGATGTTTCAGCGGTAGATATACTGTAGTCGCAAGACTTGCCTACTTGTACCTACCGACTTGTAGGAGGTGCTGCCCCGTCGGCCACCTCCCTCCTACGCCTGTCAGGCTTGGTTACACCAGTCACTTCGTTTAGTAAGACGCCCGTACATGTTATCCGTACAAAGAGTTTACTGGCAGCGCGTCGAGTAGCATCGTTATGGCGTACTTGAAATCGATTAACAAGGCTTTCCTGCACAGGGGTATGATCAATACAGTCCTGGTCATCAACTCTACCCAAGGATCCCGCTAGGGTGCTTGTAGCACTAAACATCTGAGCAGCCAAGCTGAGCAAGATGGTCAAGAGACTGCAGTGTTTGATTATGGCTTCTCACTGCGGGCCTAACTCCACTGGCAGCCCGACGGCCCTTTGCACATATACCCATGCGTCCTTGGCTCCATGTTTCTTTGAGTGTTATTCAAGATGGGTAATAGGAAAGGTCACTCCAGAAAATACAGGGCTGGAGCAAGCAATACTGTACGTTTCTCGTGAAGAAGGTAGCGTATTTAGTTGCCTTGACTGACCGCCTTATTCACAGAGCAGTGAATGGGCTTGCCATCGTTAACTAGTCGACACGCTCCTCCAGGCGAGACGGAAACCCGCCGGGTTGACCCATCCTAGTCGACCCGTTGACACGGAACTGGCACTGTCCTCGAGGCACTGTAAACTCTCTCTTAGCCTTATCCTCAGGATTGAGCTTGATTTGATGGAATTCACTCATCAAATTAAATCGTTGCTCCATGCAATAAATCAAGTGAATCGTCCAATCGTGGCAAGGGCCACTTCAAGCTTGCGGTTTGACTATGCAATTTTCTATAGTCCACACAAACCTCATTTCCGGAGGTGTACCTGGTGTACTTTTCTTCTTCCACAGCACAATCGGCGATGAATAAGGGCCATGGGACTCCAGATTTTAGAGCTTGAGCTTTTCAATGACTTCCTGAGCACTGCTCCTGAGTTGTGCTCGGTTACGCCTTCTCTAGTACGTAAGTAGTTTAAAGCCTGTTCCTGCAACCTCTAGCTTTTGACCCCCACGCAAGACGACAGGTGCGGTCCCGCTGTTGGCCACTGAGACCAGGATGCGGCCGTTCTGCACTCGGGTGACACAATTCGCAATCAAAAGCTCCGATTCCGATATTCATTCCTGCACTTCTTGCGCCTTGACTGGCATGTGTGTATGCCCCTATGTATCACTTACCTCGCATCACACTGTACTTTGCTAAACGTACAGTCGAGTGCACCCATAGTCACAGTGGATAATGTCATACTCCAGTTCTAATCACAGGTTTTCAAAGTCCCGAGTTTTTCCTCTATACTTTGCGTGAAATTGAGTTCTCTTATTATCACACTGAATTTGGCCAGCCCGCTTATTGTCAGATAAATTTCTTGACTAAGCGGGATAGGTATACAAACGCATCGCATTTACCCTCTCGGCAGTCCGAGAAAAGCGCAAACTCATCAAAAACTAGGATTTTTCGCAAAAAAAGGTGTACATTTATGAGCATGGTACCTTTATACTTCAGCTTTAATTTGACTGATCCTCATAATTTGGATTACTTTGATTACAAAAGCTGTCTGAAAACCATTGCGTTTCTCAATAGGTTAAGAATATACGAAAACGGTGCAAAATGGTGATCAAAGGCACAGATGTAAAGTCTTGGCCATTTTAGTGTACATTTAGGGGCATCGGTTTGAGTCTCAGTCCGGATATTGTCACATTTTCTTCCTGTCCAGAGCTGGTGATACTAAGCGGGCTCGACTGTATTTACTCTGTCCTCGCTGGAATGGTCATTGTTTCTGCCATAAGCACAACACTAGCATGCTCTCCTGGGCCAGCATCTTTCTCATCTAAATCAACAGTTGGCCTATTCCTTACACAACCATCCGAAAAATCAACCCTGATTGGTCAAAACTTCGCCAGGAAATCTCGCCTTAATAATAGTAGCAGGAGATCATCTACTCGCAGCAGGATAAAGTTCTGTCATGCACTCGCACTTTCAATTTCACTATGCTGTCGACGAAACGAGGTGGACCATGTATGCCACGGATAGGGGTCTGTTCTCTCTTCGTAATATGCATATGCCTTCAAACATGAATGCCTTGACACTGTCGGACTCTGGACTGTAAGTATCCCACGAGCCGTTTCAAAATGAAACTCCTTCCAGCTGCAGATCAATTATCGCGTCGGGCACTGTACACTGCATCCGTTATACCCACTCTCATGTACTTGGGCCACACATAACAGTATTATAAACCCTTTTATGATGGGCCTGCAACCAGGCCATCAAGTCCGTATCTACCTCCGTCCAACTCTGGTGTATCCTGTACTCTGGGACCTCCTTCCTCAATGTCAATGCTGTTAGCTTCCCACAGTAATCTGTCCCGAAGTTTCCTTTTCCTGAAGACTTTGCTCATACATTAGTACCTAGCATACCCTTTCCCGCCAACTCGCGTTCTGGGTGCATGCCAGTATCCTGCCTAATAACCCAACGCACACCTTGAGTTCCTCTCACCCCACCCAGAGCCATCACCGCTCATATTGTTTTCCGCCAGTCCATCAAAAACATCAACCCCCCCCCCCCATATATTAAGTTACTGGGACTCCAACCTGGGACGAGCCCAGGTGCTCGCTTGCAAGAATGGTCTTGCCGCGTGGGGGCTCCTGGAATCCTTGCGGGTGTGGCTAGGGCAAGCTGACTCGGTAGAGTGGAGGAGACAGGGCCAGGGCGGTGTAAGATCAGGCCACCAGGAGAGATTAGAGCTCTCCCTTGCTTGTTCTCACTTAATTCGTCTCCATGTGTGTTCTGAATTTCTGGGGAGCCATCCCCTTGAGTTGTCCGCCCCAACGGCGGAAGGGTGGGGCGAGCCAGGTGCTGGCCAGGGACTTCGATTAGCCTACTCTCAAGGGGCCTCTGCGGTCCTCGTTTCCTTTGGTTTATACTGGAAGAGTCCTGGAGTTGACTCCAGGGCAGGTACTCGCTTTGTCTGCGGATTCGTCTGTGGGTAAGACATGGTCGTGCATTGCCGTGCTCGTAAAGGATCCTTTGATGTTGCCTTCGATCTTCACTGCGACATCGACAGTGCAAGTATTCGCCAGGTGGGCATCTTAGGACCGGGTGCATTCGCCCAGCAGCCAGGCCAGTGTATTCTAGTACAGAGCAGTTGCAGGCACCCTTGGGAGGCGGGGCAAACACGCCTAGGGGTTGCTGTAGGAGTCGGGGTACCACAGTAGTAATTGATACTCTGCAGGAATAAGCCTTTATACCAGGCATCAGCTATAGAAGTCCGCATTGCTCGCTTATGAGATCAGCCTGAACCCGCTGGCACATGAGCGTTGGATGTCGTATGCCACAGCATCTTCTGGATTCTTTTTTCTCCTGTTCTGAACTCTTATTACCAAAAATGACATTTTGCCCGCAACTTCTACAACCTGTTTTCTTTGAGAATAACACGCCCCTTGAGTGTCGCACAGCGCCACGCGTACATTCTAAAATAATACAGATAGTACTACTTTTATAAGTGGCAAGTGCGAATGCTGAAAACAAAAGACTTTTTCTTCTGCGAAGGTTGTATTTTATAAGTTTCTCGTGTATTCAAATGCTTCAGCACTATCGAGATGGCTATCGTAAAAAACTTGGAATAAAGGGCTACTTTTTTATTCATGGCCGTATAATAACTTACAACCTGACCCCGTTTGAATTTACCGCTTTTTTTGTTTCGCTTATGTCAAAAACAAAATGCGAAGACTGTGCGCTGCGTCAGTTACAGTAGTCAAATCAAATCAAATGTTTCGGCTGTTGGGTCTTGAAACTTCTTCCTTTCGTATTTTAGCATAGTGCATGATTGTGCTCAATAAAATGGATGTCGACGAATCACCGCCGATCGATGAGAATGAAATACGGAGTATCGCAGAACCCGATTTGCGTGAAAAATTAATTATATTGTTCGATCGTTACAAAAAGCATCGTGATGGCGAATCGCGTTTTCAAAAATGTCAGATTGAATTAGGTAAAACACTGATCGTAGCTTATTTAACAATTTTTGCGAACTTTTGTAAGTGGTCTTGATTATTTAGAACAGGAAATTTTCGAATTGCAACAGCAAAATGAAAGTTTGGGTAAAAAACTGCACGAAACTACGCAAATCTCGTCTGATTTGAAAGAGCAGTTGGTAACTTATGGTAAGTTTTCGGAGTAGATGTGTGCAGAAAATGGAATGGAAACTGAATTTGTTTTAGAGTCGGAGCGGGTGGAACGTACTCGACGGCTGTTCGAACTTGAATCGTTACACAATTCGATCGAATCCCAAAAAGTAGGTAGCCCACCAATGTGCATTTTTGGCGGGTCTTTTAGGTTTCTAGATTAAAAGTGTATTCATCTCTCGGGTTTGAGGGTTTTAAAGCTGTGTCTGGTCAAGTTTTCTTCAGATCACTCAGATTTTCAATGGTTCTTAATTCGAGCTTCCCAGTCTTTCAAACTTTTTAGAGTAAACTTGCTTTTTTAGGCTCAATTAAAACGTCAATGCGAGCAGTTATCTGCCGAGAAAACTGCTTTATCCGAAGTTATCGAACAGAAGAACGAAGATTTGGAAACGAGGAAAGGTCAGTAATTTATTCTTGTGTTTTATCTCAAATCTCTAGCTAGTTGTTGAATTGCAGCCGAAATATTATCGTTGCACGAAGAATTACGGGCTGCTGTAGCTCAAAAATGTGAAATGCAAATAAAATTGGGCGATTTAGAAAGTCGTGAATTAGCTGTCGAGGTATTTAAAAAGTTTTTAAATTTTTATCTGATTTTGAATTGGTTTTTTCAAACTTTAGTATCGGGAGAATCGTTTAAAAGAAGAGCGTGAATTACTCGTGCAAGAACGGGAATGGTTGCAAAATGAAGTACGTGAACGGGATCAAACGGTTCATCAACTGCGGAAAGAAAATGTAAGCGAATTTTTTGATAAATGCTATATGAATTCATGTTAATTTTTTTGTTTTTTAGTCCAAGCGAACTCTGGAATATCAGACTGCTATGGCGTCAAAAGAAGAAGAATTACGTGAAACGAAAAGTGCTTTGGAAGGCTCGAATGGTCAGTGCGCTCGGTTGACGGAACAGTTGGAAAATTTGAATAAGAAAATGAAAGAGGTATAGTGCTTCGGTGACGGGTATCGAGTGATCGTAATGATCGCACTTGCTCGATATTTATCGATTAATCAAAACGATAAAAAGCCGACTGGTTTTTAAAAAATGCTTCTGAAGCCATCGATTTAGCATGACCACACTTGATTGTTCTTTATCGATTGATCAAAACCATCTAAATCGATTTTACCAAGCCGTCAATCGATCTAACAAAAAACTTGACGCGATTAGTTTTTTATGAGTGCCTGAGTAGGCTGCAGTAAGAATAACAGCCACATATAATTGGATGGTATTGATTACAGTGATCGATATTGATCGGGGATCAATCGATGTTTCATCGAGGATTTTTCGTGATCAGGCTCAATATTTTTTGTCTTGTGTGAATTTTCAGGCAGCTGATGAACGCGTGCTACGCGATGAATCGTACGAGAAAGAACTGCAGTGTCAAATGCGATTAGTAAATGTGTATAAGGTATGGAATAATATGGTTCGTGGGGTCTCATTTGAATTTTTATGGTTTCGATCAACTTTTTAGCAATCCGCTGAAGAAGCCGATGCTAAAGTGGAAGAATTGGCGAGCTCTTTAGAAAATATCGAGCATTTATTTGCCGAGGCTAAAGAGCGTATGTTTGAGTGTGGTTGGTAGATTTATTGATTTTGATAGATGGCTTTTTAAGAACATTTTCGGACGCAAGAAGAAATACAACATCTACGAACTGATTTTGAAAAAGAATTGAAAGAAAAGGGTAAGGCGATTGGGAAGTGATCGATGTCGATGCTGATCACTTTTTTCGATATCGATTGATCGAGCGATCGATCGATAAATCAATTGTCCTTCGATTGATTGAGCGATTGATCCATGAGATGTCGATGAGGTTGTCAAATGATTGGCTGATTAACGGGCAGTTATCGAACAACTTGTCGATTGATATCGTTTAGGCTATCCGTCTGATCAAATATCGATTAGACCGCCAGTTTTGGTATGGAAATGTTTTTGATGCCATGAACTTTTGTCTTTTTTAGACGAGACCATCGCCGCATTGCGCGACGAGTTGGACAAGGCTAATGAATTATTACGCTCGAAACATCGAGGTATGGCTTTTTTGGAAAGCCCTTTTGTGTGTAAGCCGTGAGAAGTCATAAATGCGGTTTTTTTAGTGACGCTAACGGACCAAGAAGTAGCGGCTTTATCGCCGGCTGCGGCCGCCGCTAGTAAATTGATAAAATCGGGCACTTCATTGACTCAAATTTATCGGGAGCATATGAAAACGATAGAGGAATTGGAATTACAAAAATTGGAAAATAAACGAATCGAATCATATTTTAGAGAATTAGTGCAAGTAAGTGCGATGATTTTAGGTATTTAAAAAAAATAGAAATTTTTTAAAATTTTTTAAGGAAATCGAAACGAAGGCACCACTTTTACGGAAACAACAAGAAGATTATGCTCGTTCGTTGCATGTGATTGAAAATATGAAACGTCAGTTGGCCGATGTTGGAAAAGAGCAGCAAGCATTATCGAACGAAAAGGAAACGGTGACTCGGCAATTGACTTATACGAAGGCCGAATTAGAACGATATCAACGGGATAATGCCGATTTGTCGTCCCAGGTAAAAGTAGTGGGTGGTGGAATGAGTTGGGGGGGGGGGGGGGGTTGGGGCGACTGTTGCTTGAGAGTGGAGTGTAGTAGAGCTGTTTGTGGTTGGGGTTCAGCTTGGAGATACAAGCTGAGTTAGATTTGGTGATTTGAGAAGATGGGCGGAGAGTGCCGGGTAAGCCATGGGGGCTACAAGGCTTACATGCAGGCAATTTGTGTAGTCAGAGTCAAACTGGGGGGTCGGCTAGGTGGCCTCACACCTGGGTCTGTCGATGCTGGTGATGAAGGGGGAAAAGAGGGTTCATACAAAACAAGGTTGGAACAAAATCATGGGGAGCTGAGAGGTTGCATTTCTATGCTCGAAATTCGATCGATCCATTCGCCTGTGGATCATGCTGGAACTCAGTGAATCAGTTCAAGTTGATGTAGTAGTGCTGGGACAGGGGAAAAATAATTAGGGAAAAGTTGGGAGAAATCATATTCCGCTCCTTGTATTAAACCTTGTAAATGGTAATAGGGATAAAGCAAAGTCAAGACCATTAGGCCCTTGTGGGAATCGAACCCGAACCTGCATTCCTGAGATTACCAGTCCAAGTGTATTAACTGAGAGTCCGCTGACGCCACCACATGGATGACATCTTGCTGACTGTACTTCGTCTTCGTTCGACGCTAGGGTTTTGAGTTGACAATTTTACGAAGGAGAAATGTATCAGGGTTGAATCAAGGGATAGGAAAACAACGAAAAACGTTAGGCTAGGGTGGGAATCGAACCCGCACATGGGGTCATGCATTCTTTGTCTTGATTTCAGTCTGATCGTGAGCCATGTCTTCTGTCTAAAACCTAAAACTAGTGGGGATAAGTAATTTGTGCAGTGTGGGAACCACAATATGTGGTTTATGGCCAGTGGTATGATGGTGCAGTGGTGAGCGAACATGAAGCCAAGAGGTGAGGAATAAGGTTCAGAGGTGATAGGAAAGTCCTGGTTGGGAGATGAGCTTATGAATAGTTCAGGTTTCAGTTTTGATTCAGAGCATTTCTGAACGATAAGCTGTAGATGGGGAGGGGCTGTGTGAAGTAGGCGGTCGAAATGTGGTGAGGTTCAAGCTTGATATATTCTGCATGCTTTGCTGGGCAGGTTCATGCGAGGCTGGAAAGTTAGGCAATCTGAGGAATGTGTTGATTTGGGCTGTGGTGGAGGGTTGTAGAACGATGTGGGTGTCTGGCTTTATTGAGCTGAGTTTTATAAGGTTGCGATTGGTATAGGCTTTATGTTTCTTGACTTGGTGAAAAAGTTTGATGAATGGTATTGGTAGGTGGTAGGTTCTTGACAAGGGGGTGTTGAAATCAGATTCCCTGTAGTATCATTGAGCCATAACTGTGTGTAGGTTAGTGATAAGTCGGTTCTAGCTGACAAGGGGCAGGTCTTCAATGATGGGCTGTATGATAAGTAGAAATGCAAGTTGATGGCAAGGTTTGTGATGATAGGATGCAAAATTATCGATATGATGAGCTGATATTGATTTGTAGGTGCGGCAATTGCTTTGGTGTGTTGAACATGCGCGATCGGGTGATCAACACGTGAGTGCTATTGCGGATATTGGTCGAGAAATGTCGGCTGAAGATTTACTGCTGTTCAGGTAAGTGAGCAATAAGAATTCACAGGGCTGTGGAAGTGAAAATGAAAATGAGGAATATGAATTTTGATGACCTGATGCGTACTTAATTTTTACTTTTTTAGAAATATTGATGAATTGCAAGTACAAAATCAACGCCTGATGTCGGCATTGAGAGAAGCCGAGGCAAGACGAGACGAAATGGTGAAAGCTGCGCAGGAGGCGGAGTAAGTAGAGTTGTGATGGTGTGAAGTATGGACTTTTCGGAGTTGTACCATTTCGCAGAGTGTTTAGGTTTTCGTATGGCGAGTAATAAATGCGTTTTTTTGTAGAATGTCGAAAATAAGAGTGGAAATCGAAGGGACGATGAGAGAAGTGGAACAGTTAAGAAATCAAAGGGAAAAGCAAAATCAGCTGTTGGAATCTGTTCGAGATGAAAGGGACACGTACAAGAGATTGTGGAATCAGGCGGAGGCGAATCGTGAATTGGTGAGTTTTTTGGGAGGGGAGTGGAGGGTAATTGAATGTTTTCTTTGTGTTTCAGGTGCAAGAAAAGTCGACAACCTCGTTGGTTACTGAAGCGCCAGAATTGCAAGGTGCCTCGGAAAAGTTAAAGATTGAATTTGATGTTTATCGAAAACAAAAAAATGAAACGGAGAAGTAAGGAATTGAATTGATTTGTACAGTATGTATGTTTTGATGGATAATTTTTATTATCTTTTTGAAGGATTCTTCAAGAAAAAGTTGAGACGAGCGAAAAGACGATTTTGGAATTAAGATCGATTAATACCAAGTTAAATGCAGAAGTGGAGTATCAAACGGAACGATTTAAGATTTTGAGCGGGAATGTGGATTCGTATAAGAAGGAGATCAATGGATTGAGGGAAAGAAATGAGAAGACGTCTGCTATATTAGCGAAACACGAGCAAAGTGTTCAACATATGACCGAGGTGAGCACTGGTTGGGGCGCCCTATGTTTGGTCTGTGGAGAAGGTAGTGCACTTGGTTGCCTTAGTTGGCCGCTCAATACGCTCCTCCGGGTGAGGCTGAAACCCGTCGGATTGATGTCTCAGGCACCTAGGACTGGGCGGCCTGCCTGGAGGGTTTTTGAGACCATCCACTTCCCGCGATACCTTCTCCAATGTTGGGCTATTCCGCCTGTGTGTATTGCAAGAGTGGATAAGGCAAGTAATGCTAGTCAAGTGTGTACTTTCCCAGTCGATAAAATAAACTTAATTTTGGGACATCATAGATCGTAGTGATATGGCCGTCCTAAAGTTGAGACATATTCTTCGATGATTGTAAAAATGGATCAGGATTCTGAAGCGCCTTAGATACAGGAGCAATAATCTTTTAGGATCTTTTATCGAAAACGGAAGAACTGTGTCGATTACGTGTCGAAAATGGACGTTTGCAAGAACAATTGCAAAATGCTCGAATGAACGAATCGATGGCTCAACGCGAACTGCAGTTGTTGCGTAAAAATCAACATACGCAGCAAATGGTGGCTTTCAGTTTACAAGAATTGGATGTAAGTGATTAATATAATTTCTCTCTTAGGAGAGATTGATGAATTTGATCATTTTTAACTGTCGATTTATCGACTCAGTCAGCCAGTTTATCGATTGACCGGTCGATCGATTGATTTGGTTGCTTTGATCGGTCAATCGCTTTTCTCAGCCGCCTTTATCATCCAGTCGATGATTTGCTTGATCAGCTTTGTCCTCCAGTCTATGAATCGATTTTGTCGCTCGCCTTGATCTTTCAGTCGATCGATCAATTTGACTGGCTTGGTCAACCCATCGATCCATCTATTTAAGCAGCTCATCAGCCAGCTGATCAGTCTTTTTATCGAATTTATCGGCCAGCTAGTCGATCGATCGATCGATCGATCGAATCAATCAACTTGGTCAGTCCATCGATCAATCGATTTGATCGGGTTGGTGAGCCAGCTGATTGATCGGTTTTATCAGTCAGTCAATCGACTCGATCGGTCTTATCAGCCGGTCGATCATTCTATTGATCGATGGGCTGACCAAGTTGATTGATTTGATCGATCGACTAGCTGGCTGATAAATCGATCAATCGATTTGATCGGGCTGGTGAGCCAGCTGATTGATCGGTTTTATCGGTCAGTTAATCAAATTGATCGGTCTTATCAGCCAGTCGATTAATCGATTTTAAAAAATTCAGACGATAGATAAATTCAAGATGGGTATGAGATCAATGCCTTTTTTCCAGACACGTCTAAAACGACGGGAGGCGGAGGATGTGTTGAAATTGAAAACGGATTTAGAATTGCTGACTCGAGAACGTAATAATTTACAGTCGAGTATGAAATCATTGACCGAACAGAATCAAGAATATGTTCGTGATTGCAAAGTAAGCGATTTGAGGATTTGGCGCTGTAAATATAAGATAGAAATTTCGTGTTTCAGGCAAAGATTACAACATTGGAAGCGAAAGTGGATGAAGAACAGAGGCAGACGACTCATTTGCGATCTCAGCTACAATGGACTGAAGAACAGTTGCAAGTGGCCAATGCCAAGGTGGAGGAATTGAAATCGGAATTGGAGAAACTGCAGTCGACTTATCAAGGTGAGTTGGCTTTTGCTGGGGAACGTTGGGGGCTCCTTCAGGTTAGTCGTGGTGAGAATGAGGTTGGATCTGTAATGATTTCGCGCCCTGTTTTGGTGATCAGAGTGTCCCTTAATGGCTGATTTTTTTAGACGCATCAGCTGGTCGATTCCAAAAAGAAGCGCAACAACTGCAGACGCGATTGAATTATTTGGAAATACGATATACAGAAGCCAGTAAGAGAATCGAGGAATTGTCGGAGCAGTTAAATGCCGCTCGTAATGAAACTCAGCATTATCGAAAATTGGTCGATTCGTTGGAAGGTGGATTAAAAGAACATAAAGACGTATAGTTTTTGGTTTTTTACTGATTGAGATTGTTTGAATTTTGATTTTTCAGACGTCACAAGTTGAACGCGGTCGATACGATCAAGAAATTGTTAATTATAAGACTCAAATCGAGAATACCTTGGCCGAAAATGAGTTGTTGAAAGAAGAAGTGCAAAAATTGAAAGAAAGTGTAAGCGAATTATTACGTCAAGGAGGCGAAAAACAAAGCGCGTGGAACTCGGAAGTGGAGAATTTGGAGCGAAATTTGTGTGAATCGCGGCAAGAAATTGAAGAATGGAAAAAACGCGAAAATGAAATACGTTCGGATCGAGATCAACTAAACGAGACGTTGAAGGAGGTGAGTAAACAATGTCATTAAGCAGGGTGCATTCAAGGGTGCAAAACCTTGAGAAGTCATTGAATCTCAGAATTGCGTGGGAAAATGTGAATTTCGGAGCTAGAATCAGGGGAAACTGAGAGGTTGCATTTTGAGGCTCCAAATTTCGAATCATCCGCCTTTTTTCGTGCCCGTTTAATCATGCCAGAAGGAGAGATCGATAAATTTGATCTTCATGACCAGTCGATCGATTAACTTGATCAGTTGATCGATCAGTTTTATCAGTATTATCAAACAGTCGATAATTCGATTTTATCGACCTGATCAGCCAGTCGATAAATCGACTTTACCGGCTTCGTCAGCCAGTTGATCAGTAGTCGGAGGACAGCGTGAAAAAATCAAGGAAAATATTTTTTCTGCAAAACCTGGCAAAATCATTTCTCGCTCGTTATGGCCCGGTCCAGCGTAGATAGCAAATTTTTTCAATTTTCAGGTTCAGGATAAATTTCAAAAAGAATTTTTTGCTCTCGGGGATACTCGAGGAGCACTTGCCTCAACTCAGCAAGAATTACAAGATGCTCTGAGTCGGTCGAGCACGCTGGAAGCGACGATGGCCGCGTTGAATTCGGAATATGAATCACAAAGAGTATGGTTTCTGATTTTTATGCTGATCGTGGAATGAAATACGCATTTCTTTGCAGGCTTCGTATGATCAACGTGACGCAGATAATAAGGCTAGATTGGTGTCGATGAAGGAACGATTGGAAGAATCGCAGCGTCAAAATGAATTACTTTTGAGTGAAGTGGAAAAAGCAAGAAACTAGTTGGACTTTGTGGTTGTGTCAGTTAACAAAATTGGTTAATTTTAGTTGGCCAATCAAGTCTCGATGTTCGAGCGGATGACGGGGAAGGGTGCGACGGGAGAAGATGAGTTGGATTCGAGTGCGTTGGATGTTAGTGGTTCGGAGCAGTCGCCAACGTCGGCCATTATGGAGGTGAGTGGGGGGATTGGGGGAAGAAGGTTCAGATGGAGCCTGCGCGGTGGTTCAACAAAGGTCAGATGGTACTGAAACAGCACTATGTAGGGGTGCAGCTGAAGACTGTAGTGCTTCGACAAAGATCAGATAGCGAGCTTCAAATGAAGATCTTCAGATCTTTATCGAGCTTCATAAAGGGAGCGAGCTTCAGATCTTCAGACAAAGATCAGATAGAGAGGAGTTCAGGAGTGGACTTTGTGTGTGAAGCCATAGTTAAAGCAGTCTTCAGTCCTGCCTTTAAAATTTAAAATTTAGAATTGAAGAGTGTGCAGCCACTGTTCAAGATTCAGGGTTTCAGTAATTCTGGACATTTTGATTATAGCCAGAATTGTGAAGAGTAAAGATATGTATTTTTAGGTTGTATCATCGTTGCGACGTGAAAAGCAGCAATTGGCGGAAAGAGGCGATTATTTGGATGCTGAGGTTAGGCAATTGAAATCACGGCAGCAAATAACGGATAAGGAAATGGCGTCGTTGAAAGCGGACTTGGAAGCGGCATCGGCTAAGGCGGCTGTAAGTCAAAGTTAAAAAAACGAGTTTTCCACATTGTGATCATAATTTTTTCTTCTAGATGGCCGCATCAGCTACGGCGGAAAAAACTCGTTTATTAAATCAACTTGAATCCCTACAAACAGTGCAATTGGTGAATAAAGATTTGAAGGAGCAGATTGATCAGTTAAAACAGAATATTGAGAAGTTGCGATCTGATGTAAGTATTGATTAGAGGATGTGGGTGGAGATGGGGTGCGGTTATTTAGGTGAGGTGTCGATGGAAATTCAGTTCTGGTATTTTTCAGTTGGAAAGCAGTCAAGGAAATCAATCGATGCTGCATTCGCAATTGGGAGAGGCTCGTTCTGAACTGAAAAATTTAAATATTCATGCGGAATCGTTGAAACGGGACGCAGAATTGTGGCAAGTGCGTTATCAAGAATTATTAGAAGAAAAGTCGAAATATGAACCGGAAGAAGTATCGAAATTAAGGTACGTTTGTTGAGTTTTTTCTTGAAAATGATGTCAAAAATTTGATGTTTTTCAGGAAAGTTGTCGATGAAAATTTGCAAAAGATTTCCGATTATGAACGGCTGGTGGATGAGTTAAAGGCGACTCAGGCGGAATCGAGTCAACAAATTGAGGAAATGGTTAATAAGAATGAGGCGCTGGCGTAAGTGACCAATTTTAGTGTAATTTTTGTTGTCCCACACGGGCCAAACGTCCAACTTTGAACCAGTGGAAGGATTTTTGTGTTTAATTTTTGTGGTATTAAAATTTTTGCAATTTTAGATCGGAAATGGAAACTTTGAAAACTACGATTGCAGATCTTCGAGGAAGTTTGGATGCTCGGGATAAGACATTGCAACAGGTAAGTGGGTTTTTTTCTTTTGGGTTGCTGGAGCCTGATATAATTTTTGATGCAGGTTCGTCAGGTGGCGTTGAAATACAAGATGCAAAGCCAGGAAAACGAAGAAAAATCGAAATCATTGGTAACTGAAATCGCTTCTTTGCACTCTGACAAAGAAAAATGGGAGGCGGATAAGAAGGAGATCGAGGTGAGGGTGGAATCAGAGAAAGACTAGATTGAATGCAAATGGGTTTTTTGCTTTAGGCCAGATGTAATGCGTTGGAATTGAGATCGAGGCAAAGTGCGGTATCTTCTTTGGATCCGAATTCAGATGCGGCCGTTCAGATAAATGAATTATCGGCAAAATTGGACGACTCGAATAAAGTAAAAATTCGAGTTATGTGCTGGGTCCGAATAGTCAAAGATAATTTTTTTCAGCAATTGGATACGATAAAACTATCTTTAAAAGATACGGCTCAAAAGCTGGTTGGTGCTCAGAGTATGTGGATTTTTTTGTAGTCTTGGTAGTCCCTGGCTTGGACCAGCCAGCTTAACAAAATGTGAGGCTGAAGGAGGAGGAAGGAAAAACCTGATTATTATTTATTCCTCTCTAGCTGATAAGAAGCAGTTGGAACAGACGGTAGCCACATTGAAAGAGGAATTGGCCAAAGTGGAACAATCGGCGGGTATTTCAGTGGCTTCGGAATACATAGCTCGATTTAGTTTCAAGAAGTTTTTCATTTCTAGAAGAGAGAAAATTCCGATTGGATTCGTTGACCAGTATGCATGCTCAGTGCAAAAATAAGATTCAGGATTTGACTGCTCAGTGCAAAGCCTTGACTGAACAGTACCAAGCCGATAAGGCGATGTGGGAAAGGCAAATACAAGATGCGAAGGTACGTGGCGTGGGATGGGAGGGTGGATTTGGTACCTGGGGATGATTGTTTTTCAGGCGCCCTCGAAATCGACTCCAGTCCAACATGTATCGGCTATGCCAGGAATGCCTGCTGTACCCGAGAGGTAGGTTCATTCCAAATTTGTTCCCCAATAGTATAGTAGTTTGTGGTTTTGATCTTTTAGACCGAGTCCGGGTGGAAATCATGAACAGCGCACAGCTCCCGTTCGACCTTCCAGACAGTATCCGACTGTAGCCAGTGTACGGCCGATTGCTTCTCAACGTGCTACGGCTCCTGTGCCACCAACGGCCGTCAGCCCTGGACCAAGTTATCCGGATCAAAGTAAGTAACTCAACGAGTTGTCAAATTTCTGAGTAAAAAGTGGTGCCATTTCAGGTTCAGTTGTTTCTTCGTTGCCATCGGTGCCCATCTCGGCCAGCCCAGCTACAATTTCTAGCAGCCAGCAGCCATCGAATGCTGGGGTGCCTCACGCCGTTGTTCAGCCGCATATCGATTTTGGTATGGGTGAGCTGCTGGAGCCTGATGCATTCCTGAAGCGAGGATGTTGTATTGTAGGAGCAGTCAGTGGCAGTAATGATGCATTCGACATCAGCAGCAGCAGTGTTGTCATTACGATGGAACCAGCGGGCACCAGCGAGGCGTCCGCGGCAGCCACTTCGGAACCTGAGACGCCGAGCGTCGCTCACAAACGACGTCCTCCGCAAGACCCGAGGTAGGAACTAGTGGGAAGCGAATTAAATGGATGTGCGAGAAAAGTCAGTTTCTAGCGGTCATTCTCAAAAACGACCTCGTGTTGGATCGCCGACGGAGCTAGTGTCGACCAGCGACCAGCACGGTAGCTCGCCATTCGCTGCATTGCCGCAGTTGCCGGAGGAGATTGTTGAGAGTGCAGGAAGTAAGCTCGTGGCATTGTGTGTTCTTCCCATTGTTATAAACACGTCGTGTTTCAGATTCGCAACAGGTAGTTGGATCTTCATTGGATGATACTGGGGATGTGGTATTTATCGAGGAAGTGGAACGAAGCGTCGAACCTGAAAGCACTGGTAACGATCAAGGATTCGAGGCGAATCAGGCGTCAGTGGCTAACATCGCCCCATCGGATGTGGGGCCCAGTCGATTCGCAACTCGTCCATTGACTCATTTCATTGGAGGCCTTCAGAGCCATGGGGCTGCCTTCGACGTGGGCGATTATTTGGTGCCGAGCACTCCGACTTTAATCAGTCGACGCGGCGATCATGAGAGTGGGGCTGCCCACGTGCCGCAAGGGGCATTTTCGTGGACTCATAACATCGTACAAGAACCGTTTCCAACGACTCAAGCCGCCACCAGTGAGTGCGGTCTTGTGTTGAGGTTGTGTTATACCCAATCAAATGAGTTTCGGTTGCAGTGCCCTCGATGGACGTGACTGCGCAGAGAAGTGTGCCATCGACGCCACGCGTAGTGACTCCTCCGGATATTGGTAAGCTGAGTGCTCTAGATGACTGGCTTCATGTTGGAACCCCGCGGGCATATCAAATGGTGAAAGCAGTCTAATTGGTGTGTGCAGGCTCATCTTCAGGATCCTGTCTTCTTTAGGCCTAATACACCGCGAGTGGGATGATACTAAATGTGTCTTCTTTGCGCATATCATGGCACACACTGCAGTACAGTATGTCCGTACACCATGTTCAAATATTTGCTGCTTCCAGGCGATCGCGAAGCTGCTTCCAGCAGCACTGAAGCGGAGATCATCAACGTCAGTGGCGATCAGCAACCACAGCCGTCTGGACAAGCTGTGGAACCAGAAATTATAGACGCTGGGTAAGTTACGGATGTTTCAAACATCATCCGCCATCCACAGTTGTGCCCAGTGTGGGCCTGAGTGCGGTCGAGATCATCCTGCCTGTTGTTCGCATCTTGAATTGATTTCCTTGTAGTGGAATTGGTGGCGAGGACGAGCCTGAGGGCAGTTCGGAGGCCGTGGCAGCCAGACCTGAAGGAGGGGAGAGTGCTGGCGAGGACGATTCCAACGAGCCAACCACCTCCCAGCAGCCGCGTTCACGTAAGGATGATTTGCTTCGTTATAATCGATCGATCGATCGATGTTTCTCTTTGATCACAGGTCGGTTGGTCCTGCGCCGTCGTGATCTGCCTGTGGGCGAAGTGCATGAGGTTGCTGGCGGAGAATCAGAGGCGGCCGCCCGTAGTCAACCTGCAACATCGACCATGGGTGGCAATCGTACTGGTCGTCGAGGAAGACCCGCTGGACGTCGAGGACGCGGAGGAAGGAAATAGTATTGGAAAGGCGGCACTGGATATGGTTGGTGATATGGGAAAGGGTTTTGAGGATTTCAAGGAGTTTTTGTTTTCATGGAGCGTAGGCTAAGGACAACACTTTGTCAATGTGGCATTCATTTTCTCGTTTTTTTCATGTTTGCTTATCTAATGATCATTTGGTTTCCTGCGACGATAAACGTCATTTTGCTTTGCTGATTTTCTGGAGGGAAGACTTCAAAGGTATATTGGCAAAACCAGTTTTATGTACTTGGAAGTAACAGTGGCATTTGCCCTTGGTATGAAGACATGTCCCGAGACTCAAGGAACCTGTATCGCCCTGTAGCAGTGTAAGTGACTCGACGTTAAGGGAATTGGCGACAAAGGACGAAACAATTTACTCTGGGCCAAAGCAAAGACTCAAACACGTGTGGACCGCTCGCAAGGGCTACCAAAAGATGTTATGACTAACCTCCAGCTCTCTTCCTATTCCTATTCTCAGTGCACATAATACCACAAAGAAAACAGGTCTCAGACGAGGAAACTACGGACACCTTGGCGCCAAAGATCTGGGACCTTGTCCTATCAAATAAGCCTGTCTCATCAGTGCCATTCGAAAGAAAAAAACTCAACGAGAAAACACTGTTTCTCGACACTCCAGAGGCCAGGAAGCAGCCATCCACGAACGCGCACAAAAACCAACCATGCTGTACACACAATACAAAACCCAAACATTGTCCTGCATTAACCCTTGACCACGTGATAAGCCCAATCAAAAATCATCAGAAAACCTTACAAAAGCGTACCCGACAAACCCAAATAACGAAACCTCATTCGTCAGAAAAAGCAAGTCAAGCCAATTCTATCTATTCGTAGTTCATGCTATCCGATCCCCTCGCTCAGCACACCGACTATATTCAGTGAGAGGATACATCGTGGTTACAGCCGAAGGGTTCCCAGCAACAGACAGTTCCCCTCACTGCTCTCAACGACCACATGCAACCCGGGATGTTAGCTTTGCTCAGTTTACGTTTAGATCCACGCGAACACTCCGAGGCCACATCAGACAACATGATCAGACCAAGTCACAAAATTTCGAAGGTACAGAAAAAAAGAACATATCGCAAAAAACGCAAAACTCCGAGCAGCCCACTAAATGCGGGTATGCCTATCCTAGCAGACTTCCAAGTACGCAAACAAAAGGGACCCACCCTACACATAACCCCATAATGGCGCCGACCAGGTCCTTTAGTCATGAAAAAATTTTTGAAGTTTAGAGAGGGGCATTAACATGAACTCGAAATTCTAAATCAAGCCAAATCAAGATCTCCTGCTGACGCTCTCCACCCCTGGACATGGTGCACCGTTCCAAAAGAAAAAGAAACCAGAAAAACGGAACAGAACCCTTTGCCAGCGCTACTAGGTGTTTCATGCCACCAAGGGCCCCGCGTATCGAAAAACAAACTCATAATATTGGTGCCCACACCAGGATTTTTTAATCAGAAAGGTCCCCCCTGCACCGAAGTTTCTCTGATTCTCTCCGAGGATCTCGCCCTCGCCACCCAAACAGGACGCTGCACACTCGCTGCAGGAGGGACACCACCATCATATCGCTCTTCCGAAGCACCCAACCAAGGACCTGCATGGCTCTCCGTGGGATGCAAGTGAATCAAGGATCTTGAGACTACATGGCCCATAGGCAGCATTTAGGCTAGCCACAGGAATTACATTCCCCCCCCCCCGCTTTATCCACCGGACTCTAACCCCAGAAAATACTAAGAGCTTTTGGGAATTTGGGACCTATTGTGTCGGCTTCTTATTGGCTGTTTCCTCATCCAATAAAAGCAAGGGCATGGCGCATGGCGCAAACACAGTCGTCATTCTGACCACGATCGATCACTCGAGACTTCGTCATGACAGCACCATTCTGGGCGAAGATGTTTTTGGGTCAAATGTGGGTCTTTGGGCCTTAAAGCCTGACTTTTAAAGCCTTCCAGCACACACTATAGTTGGTCAAGTCTTGATCCTAAGCAGAGCGGAGCAGTGTTCTGTGTGGATTGCAGGCCAGACTGGCTCTTCCCTCTGGATAAATTAGGGACCAAGCAAGGGGCCTTGAGTCATTGAGATCGAGGCAATGATCGATTCGCGCCAAGAACAGAAGCTGCGGCTAGGGTAGGCCCTCTTGCAAGCGTCTCATGCATCCACTCACTCACTCACTTGCGTTTAGAATGGAGAACACGCCGATGATTGTCGGTTTGGGAAAGCTAACATATTCTCACTTTTCTTCAAATTTTCAGTATTTACTTTTTTAGGCGGCGGCAATGGTGACGTCGAAGTTGCAGGAGGACAAAGTGCACATGGAAGGAATGCGTAATCTGTTGGAGAGGTCGCTGACGGTGAGTTTTGCCTTGACTGGCTTCATCACCGGATACTCTATTCTCTCTTCCCAGGACGTTGGGTGCGGATGTCATAATCAATTTCGAACAATTAGACCGCTTACCCACATGCGTCACCTTCAAAAGCCTGTC
Organism: Mesodorylaimus sp. YZB2_4; assembly: GCA_030248295.1. Classification (NCBI taxonomy): domain Eukaryota; kingdom Metazoa; phylum Nematoda; class Enoplea; order Dorylaimida; family Dorylaimidae; genus Mesodorylaimus; species Mesodorylaimus sp. YZB2_4. The sequence continues at coordinate 27,898 of JASANH010000091.1, forward strand.
TGAAAACGATACGTGAAATCCATTTTGATTTCGATGATCACTGCGCATTTTGCGTTTCAGCCTCGCCGATGTTGAGCAAGTGCAAAAATCTGATCACTGGCCGTTCGGGAGACCCAAAGTTCGTACAGTTTCTAATAGTTTGATGTAAAAGGGCAAAAATTAGTGAGCGTTTAAGGCCGCTCCCTGCCTAGCTGGCCTGCAGCATATTCAAGGAGTCGGCGCTGCGAACGGTGCACTTCAGCGTTGGACGCCGAGCGAGCAACGTGGAGATCAAAGAAGCTGTAAAGAAGATCTGTGAGCTGGCCTTGCCACCAAAAACGTGAAAATCGTTTTTTGCTTTGTCCAGCGTATGTGTGCTGGTGTGTGGTAAACTGTATTGCTTGAGTGAGTGGCGTGCTCTTAACTGCGACGACGTGTTCGCGTGATGGTCTGGAAGGCATTTTAGTGTATGGTCTCTGGAGATTGTACCACTTCACATACTTACCGTTGAGCACCATGCCCTGCAGGCGTTGCCTACTCTGCTGCGCCCCCTTCAGCTTTACCAGTAGGCAACCCCTCAAGCGCCAATGCCTTTGGCGGTGCTACATGATACGGGCATGCAATAATTGGTTGACGTCTAGTCGTAACAGAAATCAAAGACAATGCGACCACTGTACAGTATGACTCTATTGAATGTGTCCTTCATAAAAACCTCTTGTTTTTGCTTTAGCTGACTTCTCAAGAAATATATATACACAACATCCGAGGACAGAGCGTCCTGCCTCAGCAGCAGGTAGGCGATAGCTGGACCCAGAGAGCTAGATTCCTTCGTACATGCTGATCGTAAGGCCTCACTTCGCTCACTAGTCTTCAAAATACCTGCTCGTAGGTGAGGCAGGTAGGCTACTTTTGGATCTTTGTCTTCGCTCTGACAGTTGAGATCATGGCGCTATTAGCTAGTCCACTTGGCTGCTACCCACACTCACATTGCACGACTGGTTCTCTGCAGTTTTTGCTTCAATCCTGGGATGCATATGCGATGCGTAAAATAATAAGTGTATCACACGAATTACGTTTTATTTGGTAGGCTATCACACAGGTAGTTAGTGTTCCTGGTTTGTTTCAGTTGATCCACGGTCAAGTCAGCTACAAGTATGACTCCCAGCGCACCCAAATTCATGTGAAATTCACAGAGCAATGATCTAGCATCATCGTGTTACCAGGTCACTTCGTCCTTTACCTCATCGACTCCGTCAAATAAGTCCACGCCCATCATAGTCTGCTAGTCGACAGCTTTAAATTTCGGGTGCATTTTGAACATGGCTTCAAAAGCGTCGTTTCAGCAAAGGTGCGTGTCCACCGTTGGAAGAACCCATCACGACTGACCGTTACCATCGCCTCTTCAGTTGGGTATACTGTAAGTCGCATGAATCGAAATTTATTGGATCTCCGCTCGGTCGAATAGGAACTTTGAGGCTTATCCGAGAGGCATGCTCCCGTTCACTTACACATTTCTAGATGGCCACTTTATCAAACAGTGGCAAAGAAATATGCACCTTCAGCATGGCCTGTAGCCAGTGAGTCACCCTCAGCCTGGCGTGCAAGGCAGCGAGGCAACACATAGCATAGAGATTGCGGCTAGGGCTACCTCGACCGCCATGGTTGCGTCGTGCTACCCCTGCTACTGCCCTATCCCGATCGTAGTTGCATCCTGAGGTAGACCATGTGACTTTCGTGTCGGCCTCTTGTTGTGTATTTTGTGCCTGTTCCGTGATGAGTTTTAGAGTTTGTCGGGAAGAAATTAGTCGAGACCAGCAAGCACGAAGGGGTCCAAAGCCATTGGCCGTGTCCGCTGTCGCACCTCGCTCTCCTTGTCAAGCCCGGCGCGTGGTTTTAAAGCTACCGCCGACGGCTGGCATTCGTGTCATGACTCCGTGATGGTACCCGGCCTACTTTACACTTTGCACCTCCTCGATTTGGTCCATTTACCTCAATCAGGATCCGTTTTGAAGAGGTGAACAGAATTCCAGCTCGGCAAGTTCAGTTTTCGAACTTGGATCATTTTCAGCAGTTGGGCATTGAAACGAGTTGAAATGGCGGAACACCCGACAACTGAAGTCTTCGTCACTCACATCGATTGTAAGTCAGCTTTTTGAAAATTTTACTCTGAAATGGGATAGCGGGAGTTCTAATTCTGAGTTATGGCCAACGGTTTCCTCAGTAAAGCTTTATGCTTTTTTCCCGCCCAGCACCGAGCAAATTCTTTGTGGCCGCGGCGCAGAAAGTATGGATGCTGGAAAAAATTTGGCAAGAAATCGAAAAGGAATTGCAAAAACCGCCATCTCAAACCTCTCCGTTGACTAGTTGGCCACCAGCCGGCATTGTGGTCGCCTGCACGCCGTGCATCGCGTCGTGGAATGGATGCTGGTATCGAGCTCGAGTCGTTGCGCGCCGATCCGATGGCAAAGTGCAGGCAAGTGCGTTCCGAATGTGCCGTTGCTCGCCAGTGACACTCGCTCGTTTCAGGTCGAATTCGTGGACTATGGAAATGTGGAGGTGGTCGAGGCTCAAAACGTCAAAAGTCGCCCTCTGAATCAGCTGATCAATTGCACCGAGCACCTCGCTTGGCCCTGTCGTCTCACCGGAGACCCGTCCCGAATGAGCGCCGATCGATTCCACGAAGTCGTCGCCGAGTTTGGCGCCCATTTCAACATGAAAATTGGTACAAATATGCGGGTGTTTTTTGAGATTTTTCTACTTTTTTTTTAGATTACGTGGACGAGGAGACAGGACAACACGTTGTCACTTTGCACCCGTTTGACTCGTCGCAATCCAAAACTAGCGTCAATTCAATGCTGATATCCCCTCTGACCCCGAACGGGTGCATCGAGTAAGTTGGCCAGGCCAGTCCAGTGTCCCATCCTCTGACCAGCTTCTTGTAGGTCATTGTGGACTGGTCCGTCGAACATGGCCCCGATGGCTGCGAGCGGACAACATCCTCGTTCGGAGCTCAACATGGCGATTGGGGGCGGCGAAACGTCGAGCGAATATCCATTGGTAGATTTGTCCGAAGGTGAGCGAAGAAAGGTTCTTTGAAATTCGGGTCCTGAACTTGAAGTAAAAACAGCTCGATTCGTGACTTTGGAGTTGTTCAAAATTTCAGATCCCCCTCAGCCGTCCTACATGTCGTGCATCGCGGGCGACTCGCGCAGTTCGGGAAACTTCGCTCGATCGGTCTCTCGCTTCGTATCGGATCTCGACGGTAAACGTTCTTGCTTTCTGCTTCTTTTGAGGAACAGCGATTTTCAGCCGTGCTCGATGGGGCAGCGGAGGAGACGGACGAAGAGGAAGAGAATACGCAGGCCAAGGTGGCTGGGCGGCCCAGTCAAGGGAGTGTGTTGGGTGCGATGCGGGCCACTGACAGTTGGTCGATCAGTTCGGACTCTGGTCAGTCGGTCTCCGCCGAAGACGATTCATCGAAGACGTTGAAGGAAAAATGGGCGCACGTTTTGTCGCTTCGTTTCGGAATGGCCAGGGCGCCACCGCCGGGCAGTCTGACTGCGGAGCAGCAGGTGAGTCGCATCCTGGCCAGGTCTGACCTGCGAAGGCTGCCTTGAGTTATCTCGCTAATTGCAGGTCTACGTTACGCGAGTCATTTCGCCGAGCGACTTTTTCGCTCAAACTGTGCAACAACGCGGCGGATTGCGACGATTAGAAACATCGATGGCCGACACATTCCATCCCGATCAAGCGCCCATCCCTCCCCAACTGATCGCCGAGGGCCAGTCTTGCGCCGTGTACAGCGACGTGTCGAAGACGTGGCGCAGGGGACGCGTGGTCCGTGTGCAAGAGGACGCGAGTGCGGGCCCGCATCTTTTGGTGGCCGATGTGTTTCTGGTCGACACCGGATTCGAGCGTCGTTTTCCTGTCGCCGCCCTGAAACCCATGAACGACCACCTGACGGCCTACTTGCCCCTGGTCTTCCGCGTGAAGCTGGCCCATCCGTACTTCGAGGACATTCGCTGGCGGCCGGACGACATCGATGCCTTTTGTGAAATGGTCGAGAATCGAATGCTTTTTATGAAATTCACGGCCAATACGCCGCCGATCTTCGAGGTGAGCAAGATAAGCTCTTGTCCGATTCGGCGATCTGATTTGCGGGTTTTAGGTCGAACTTCTGGATTTGATGCACGCGTGCACGGTCTGCTCGAATCGCGAAAAGAAATGTACGATCAACGAACGAATGATGCAGTGGGCTCAAAGCCACGGAGGACTCGGAATGCGAATGTGAAAGGGTTTGGCAAAAAGAAGAGAAAAATGGATATTTTGCGCACTTTTCCGTCTTTATGCGAGTAATAGGATTTATTGTAAGGATCAGTGAGGCGACTTTTCTGTTTAAATTTGCGAACGTGATGTTTAAGATTTCGTGACGCAGTAAATATCTCAAAAGCGGTTTTTTAAATCGAAAGAATCTAGGGCACACGGCATTCTTGAACGTGGATCATAATTTACCGTCGCTCTGCCTTGGCGATTCTGTCTGACGATGGGATCAGATATCGGTCGAGACTGGGCAAAGGTAAAGAGATCTAAAAAGAGGAAGGTATCAAAAATAATAGGGAGAAGGGAGTATGCGACTTACAGGTTTCTTAGCTGCCTTGCATACAATTTCCCAGGACCAAGAATTGACTCGTTGCGTAAACGGGACGGAAACTCCTTGCACGCGGCAGAGGCGCCCGAAGTCCTTCGTTTCGTATTGATTGAACTGAAAGCGAAGGAGCAGCTGACAGTGAGGATGGCTGGAACCAAGTGCTGAGACACTCACCGCACAAACGTTGTAGAACCCGAGTTGTTCCGTGTTGGAAATCATGGGGCCTCGGCTGATATCGACGTGATCGTGGACACGATAAAGAGGAATCTGGCCTTTCACTACTGATGACTCGGCAATTGAAGGAAGCTGCTGTAATTTTAGCCTGAAATTGAACTTAATAGAATAGAGTAGGATCCAGCTAAATGTTGGCCACTCACGGATTATCTTCGAATATTTTTTGAGCAACAGCGATGTCGACAGTGAGTGGCTCGAATGGGGCTTTCTTGGTTCGTATGTTTTGCAACGCAGCACGACTCAATGTTCTGTAATCGTCCTGAAAAAGAGCGGCAGTTCGAAAAAAAGTTTGATTCCTCAAGGAACATCGAGGACTCACTGTGGTTGGCTGCCAATTGAGCAGGCCGTCGTCAATTTGCACGTCGTATACGAAGCTTCCTGTATGAACTGCAAATAAGAAGACAAAAGAGTTAGGAGAGACGAGCAGGAAATCAAAGACTTACTATTTGCAGAAGGCCAACTGTGCAAAAGGACCGAGTGCGAATCGGTAAAAGACGTTTCCAAAACGTAGCCGAGGACCAAACTACAAGCCCGCCAATATGCCTGAAATAAGGAACAGTCGCATAGTATTCAACTTCAAAATTGACAAAGGCTCACAGAATTTGCTAATGCTGGATTAGCGTCCGTAAAATAGAGAAACTTCAGCTGGCAGTTGGCGGTCAAGGGCCGATGCATGTCCCACGGCTTGCCATCCACTAATGCCAAGGCAGAATGACGAGCGGCATGCTCGCTTATGTCTAAAAGAAACAGATTGTGAAATAGAACTGCAAAATTACGTGTCATAATGTTGCTTGAATTCCGAATTTCTTAGTTTCGAGGAGGCTATCAGGCGTATTTTATGCCTCCAAAAGACCCAGATGCGCTTCTCTTATCCCGTTATGAATTCAAAAACATTTTCGGGGTGCAATTAGGCAAACCTAACAAAAACAACACTTACGAAGAGCGCAGTTGTAAGGAGTCGACAAATCCTTATTCATCGCCAAAGTGCACAATTTCTCTTCACTGTCGCCAGTTTCTGCCGTTCGTGCAAACACTTCCACATCGATTTTTTCAATTCTAGCTATCCATTTTAGTTGCCGGTCTTTCTCTTTGGCGAAAACTTCATTCCTCTTTCGACGGATTTTCTCAAATTTGCTTTGCTCAGTTTGAGGAGCTGAAGAAACCCATCGACGGGGACTAATAAGTAGATGAGGGACGAAGAAACGAGAATACAATTTGTGCATGATTATTTCCGTTACTTTTATTACTGTACAGAAAAAGTCTACAAAACGAAAATGCGAGCCGAGAAATGAAAAATTAACAGCTTCTCGGGTCAGTCTAAAAGCCGCTCCCGCTCCTACCGCTCCCGCTCCTAAAAACTAAACCCCGCTCCCCGTACTTTCCCGCTCCCCAGCAGGAGCGGGTTTTAGTGATATAAGTAATTTTAGTAATTTTTTGTTTTAACGTTTATGGATAGAAATTTACGCGGTATTGTACGAAGCGTCATGTTAGGTAAGGTACTGTACTAAAACCAAAGAAAACGAATGTCTTCTTCTGGGTCGAAGTGGTCAATACGACAGCGGCAAGTTTCGCCTGATTAATCACATCATTTTGACAGATCCAGTCATTGCTGCCCAAGTCACTCGACGCGGACCATCGACTTACGACACATATGGCGATCCAATGGACATGATACTCCAGCATTTCTCGCACATTTGGGTAATCGAATTCAACAATTCGTGTTCGAATCGCATATGCTCGGGTAAAGATCAGATCCATCGGCGCAGTCATTTCGCCTTGTCTCCTGGGGACTCCAGAAGCGGCGCTTTCGATATTGGCAGCTGCTTATCGCAGCTTGGCTCGCCTTTAGATGGGTCGTCGTTTGAAGAACGCCGAGTGGTTCCACTCAAGCGGATATCCCGAATCTCGAATGGTTCCGTTCAATAGTTCAACTTTGGCGAACTTACGGCAACGACTTAGTTTTGTCTTGGCGATTTACTTTATTAAACGAAAATGTCCATGATCTACGACAATTATCTCCATTTTGCATTTTTGTGATTTTAGAATTTGCTGTTTGCTTTGTCTTTGCTGTTGCCCAGGGTGTTTCCATGTCATGTCTAAAACTGAGGACTGGCTTTTTTTACTCTAGAACTTTACATAAGGAATGCCTTATTTTACGTTTCCATGTTGTTATTTTAGAAGGAAACAATCTGCTGTTAATTAATTGATTATACAAAGGAGCGGGGTGGTGAGTCTAGGAGCGGGCCTGTTTAGCACGTGAGTATAGGGAGCGGTGTTTAGCTCGAGGAGCGGGAGCGGGGTTTAGTTTTCAGGAGCGGGAGCGGTAGGAGCGGGAGCGGCTTTTAGTCCGACCCCAGCTTCTCCCGCTCAAATTGTCTGCTAAATTGTACCTGCGCATCAATTGTCTGTATGACGGCGCTAATTAAGATTTGCGTCGGCCAAGTTTGATTTTATCCACCATGTTTTTGTAGAAACTTTTTAAACCAAGAAAGTTATGAATCCTCATCATCCAATGATGAATATGCCACCGATGATGAACCCAGTCAGTCCGATGGGAATGGGAGGGCCGGGATCAATGCCACCTATGAGTCCGATTGGTGTCGTGCAATCGCCTCAATCATTTCGACCCCATCAACCGCAATCAGGTAGGCCTAAGTGCAGGCTATCGATTTGTACTAGTGCGAATATTATGCACGAATTTAGCAATACCAGAGCCGCAAGGACCAGAAAGTTTGTTGCACGTGTCTTGGCATAATAGCCAATGGAATCCGAATATGATCAACGCAGCCACGGTGCTAGAATATTTCGCCAATTCGTCGAATCCATTTTACGAACGTAATTGCAATAATGAAGTCCTGAAAATGCAACGGTTATCGATGGATCAACTTGTGTAAGTGTAATTTTTTGTGGGAAACGCTGTTTTTGAAAAATGGCTGGACAATTTTGGTAAAATTGACGATGTTTCTGGAATATAGTGAAATGGCTTTTTTCAGCGCAGGAGAAACGGCACTTTTGCTGTTTGCTTCCCAATATGGGTTAGCTTAGGCTGGTATTAGGCTTAGGCTTAGGCTTAGGCTGGCATATGACTTGGGCTCAGACTGATACTAGGCCTAGGCTTAGGCTTAGGCTTAGTCTGGTATAAAACTTAAGCTTGAGCTATTATCAGGCTTCAGCCAGCCTTATACTAGCCTTTGCCTGGGGAGCAAACAGCAAAAGCGCCCTTCAAATTTGAAGCGGTCAAATTCTGCCCAGCGTCAAATTTGACATGCGGACTTCACATCTGAAGCAAATTTGCTTCAAATTTGACGGGGGTATTTTGAGATGACGCCTTATTATTTTTGTGTGCTAGTCTAAGTCCTTATTTTAGCAACATGAAAGGCACGGAGTACATGGTGCTTCACGCCTTGGAACCTTTATTCGTTGTCCGGAAGCAGATTCGACATTCTCCAACTCAAGGTAGGACCTACAGTAAATCTTATCCATGTTCACTGTAAATATCTTCCCGTTTTTAGTTAGTCCATTGGCTGATTATTATATCATTGGCGGAACGGCTTATCAAGCGCCCGATTTGTGTTCTGTCATCAACTCGCGCGTCTTGAGCGCAATGGATCATTTGCGGGCGGCATTTGAAGAAGGTAGGTCCTCAAGAATGGGATTGGTGGTCTTGTAACCACACAGCGTCCAGCTGTGGAGTGGTTTGTCTTTTCTTTTACTTATCCGGGATGCTTCTTTGGCTTTTTCCCGCGGGGCAGAGAATTTTTAGTCTGTCTTGCCATCGACTTGGGTCTATCCGCGATGCATGGCGGGTAAAAACGCGTGTCAGTACGCAACCGTACCCTGGCAGGAGACCTGGTTTTATGGCCTTCGCCCCATTACACCTCGTTCATCGGCACCGGATGGAGTCGCCTATCGCCAGTCGTGCAAGGCAAAGAGAATTTCACGCGTCTCTAAAGCTGAAATCGAACACAGGCTGACAGTTCCCAGCCCTGCCAAGCTGCCCGTGCGTGGCAGACAACTTTGACAGTCCGCTGTCCATGACTTTCCTTCTAAAGGGAGCGCCAGATCCCGTTAGGACTTCTGGAGGCTCTTGATGTCAGTGTGCTTTGAAGATGGTCGGAATCTGATCCTGATTTCTTTTCCACTTAGCCCTGTCTTATCGAAAATACAGCGCAGCCAAAGGATATTATTGGGAGTTCAAAGGCAAACGGAAGCCAGGTAAAAATGAATTTGTTGTTTTATACGTGGCCGTCTCTATATTAGTTTGTTTTAGCAAACCCTCAAAAAGAAGCCAAGCAGCAGGAACAAAGACAGCTAGAGCAACAGCAAGCGACAGCGGCAGCCGAGCAGCAACAACGATCGACTACTTATCAGCGTGTTCGTGTCGATGCTTTATTAGCCGACTTGATCAAGAAGTTTCCACCCCCGCCACCGACTGCTGTTCCGCCAGGCAATGCTGATCAATCGATAGGTAAGTCGTCGTGTAACTGGGGTGATGAAAGTGGGAAAGGATAATTCCCCTTACTTTAAAGTTTCCTCAACGTCGAACCACCTACTTTACCGAAATGGCATATTAGCCTCAAATTTTAGAGCATCTAAAATTTGGTTGGTTTTGGCAGGATGGGTCTTTTCAAATTTTTGGATCCTGACTAATTGAGTGGACCAGGTTTTGTAGGTCAGCATTCAACCCTAAGGAAGGTCGCATGGACTGGCCGCACGGCAGCCTCTCTCTATGTGACACGTGTGGCGCGTCGAAATAAGAGGGCCTCCTGGACAAACAAACCACCTCGGACGATGGCGGGTGGGCTGCGGGGGAGTTTTGCCATTTATTTCTTCTTTATTCATGATCAAATGCATAACAGCACACTCAAGGATCACGAAACAATGTTAGATGTACTACTCTTCAAAGAGCCTGGAGGCCGTTGATGTCCTCACCAAACTACCGGACAAGTCTTGACGGCAGAACTCTCACCAATATTTCGACTGATTGTGAGAGTGCTTGATGTAGAGACACCTGCAAGCTCTACCCCTGTTCCCGCCCCCCCCCCTCACGGCCTTGCCTATAAGGTTTGATTGCTGGCTTGCTCTGGGCATAACCGTACGCGTCTGCCTCTCACGCTGGGTGTGCACTTACAGGTGAGGGTTCGACTCCCGCCTGGGTAAAGAGTGATTATCAAATTTGTGTTCCTTGGCACTCGAGTGTGCTGTAGTGCGTGGCTATGGATAAAGTATGGCATGACATGGCGGGCTCCGCTCAAGTGGGTAGTGTCTGAGAAAAGGCAGCTCCAGTCTGTCTATACGTAGGGAGTGATTAGGACCAATGATTTCATGAGCGAGCAAGCCCGCGTGTGCAACGGGGCTCTGGTCTCTGTTGATTACCGTTGGGCTTTTAGGAAGCTAAAACAATGTACTGTAACGAAAGTTGAGCTATACTCATCTCTTGTGTGCGCGCTACTGTAAGACCTCGATTCATTGATTAAAGTTGAAAGTCATTCGAACAAGTCATTTTTCTAAAATTTCTAACTTTCTAACATGTTTCTGCGTTCATTCTAACAAGTTAAAAGTCATTCTAAGTTGTGGTTTTTCAGCTCCGAATCAGTTGGAAGCTAGTTCTGATGGGACTGGGCCGTCGCATGGTGTTACGAGAACGGCAGGGCAAGCGGGACTGGCAAATGATGGTCCGGAGTCGAAAAGGATAAAGATGGAGATGTCGTAGTGCATTTGTGATGGTGTGTGATGGTGCGAATGTCAGGTATGATGTGAGGATACAGGATCAATGTAGTGCGTGTTGGCGAGGTTGCATTCCTGTTTCGTTCTATAGTTTGAATGGTTTCCGTGCCCTGTTGCTCCAGTCGTACTGTGTACAGGAGGCTGGTCTTAAGTAAACACGAGCATTTGCTGTGTTAGTCTGAGGCAAATGATGTGAGTTTTTGTGCAGTGAGGAAGCACTGATAAGCGTTCCAATGGCGTGTGGATTTGGGCGCAGTGGCTGGGCGGATGAGCGTCGACAACTGCGACGAACAACGATGGGGGGGGGCGAGGAGGCATTCAGGACACGCGTCAGCCGTCGAATGACAGGTAAAAAGGCTGACGAGGGAAGACGCGTGTGTGTTTGGTATGCGGGAGGGAGGTAGGATTGCGAGGAGGCTGGAGCCTCATCTTAGCTTCATGGCGTGGTGGCGTAGTTAGCCGTGGCTGGGTCGGGTTAGTCGACTTTGGTTGGGAGTGGGGGGCTCGTCGGCAGTTTCCTATAACGTAAGGGCGAAATGTGTGCCTGAAAATTACGGACTATCTTGTTGCCGCTGGTGTTATTTTCGAACGCAACAAGCGAAGAAGAAGCTGGCCTAGCACAACAGGGATATGCGTTCAGCCTCCGTTTAGCCAACCAGGCGTTCCCACACCCGTTTCACTAGTTAGCAGACGGGAGTGCGCGGGCTGGTGCCGAGAGAGGCGCATTTGAAGAATCAACCAAGGCCAGTAAAAGGCGGCGAAAATTTTTTAGAAAGTCTTACTTTCCTATTCGCTCCCCTTTTAGCCATTAAACATGGGAGATTACCATGCGAATAATTATTACGGGGGTCAGCATAATTACGATTACACTCAACAAGAGGAGGAGTGGGATCGCGAGGGATTACTCGACCCTGCTTGGGAGAAACAGCAGAAAAAGGTATGCCTTTTGTGCTAGTTGGGTGTGCACTGCTCTGCATTGCACTGTGCTCTGCATGGACTCTGTGCGAGAGTGCATTCGTTTTTGGACAGTGGTCATCAAGGTGTTGCTGTCTTTTCCGAGTAGCGTGAGAATAGGATTGCCGTGATGACGTAAGAGCACGGATGTGGCCTTGCTCACGATTCAGTCCAGTGTACACAAACCATAACTGGCCATTTCGCGTTGGCCCGCCCTTTTGATGGTGACAACCGATTATTCGCCTTCCATAGTCCGTGCCAAAATGGACTGTACGCTTGTGCGGTTCGTGTAGGGCAAGGTGACAATTGACTTGGTCCAAAACCGTGTCACGAATTGTGGGTGTGTGAGTGACGGGCAGTGGCGCGTAACAGTGCTGGGTTGTGGTTCGACTTTGGAAATTAGGAAAGTGCAAAGTGGGCGAGGAAATGAAGGAAAGCAGGGAGCAGAAAATATAGTTTGTGTGCATTTGTGAGTTGGCACAAACTATGTTGACTTTTGGTTTTTAAAAATTTTATTGCCATTGATAAATGCGCTCGAGTCGTGTATGCAGGTTCTGGAATGTGATTTGAGGAGAGGGGAAGGCATGCGTGTCCAATCGAGCAATAAGCCATGACTGGCGATGCATCTTTTTAGTTTTCGAATGTTTTCATTTCGAGATAACGATCGACTGGAGGAGGCGATGCCCCCCCGTCTCAAACACTTATACTGTCTGTGGGCGAGCTAAGCTCTTCTTCACTGGCCGCCTGTTACGCTAAACGACGAGCAGTCGCCTTCGAACTAAGCTTAGTAGAGCCTATTTTTGTTGACTCGCTTCTGCTTTTGCTGCTTTTCGTCGTCTTCTTCGTGCGACCTCGAGAAACGGCTCACCAAATGGCTCGTGCGGACAGCATTCTAGTGTGCGAGGGCGGCAGAAACGGCCAGTGCTCTGGTGATTTGCGAGGGTATCATGGCTCGGGAGTACATCAATAAATTGCCTATTGGCTCCAGTACGTGCTGGGAATATGGTGCAGTGGAGGGGAAGACTGCTCAGTGCAGATAGTGGAGCTTGGAGTGAAGCAGGTGCAGTTCAATAGCACCGTCCGCAGCAATGTACCATGTACACAGTGCCACAGGGTAGGTTGGGCATTTCTCAATGAACTAGGGACATAGTCAGCACAGCACCATCTGCTGTAGTGTACCATGTACTGGCGTGGCATTAGGACAGGCATTTGTCAGAAACAGCACAGTGCAGTGCAGTTGACTTGTCAGATGTTCAGTTGACTTGAGTGCTGCAAGTGGGCGCCAGTTGTTCTTTGTCAATTGATTTGATTTGAACCCAGCGCTGTATTCAATGCTCAGATGTCTGAATAAGACATGGCAGACTAACGGGGCATAGTGATATTTTGAGGTCTGATCGTGAGTTTGATTTTGATCCCAGCATCCACCGATCCGGCCGAACCGATCCGCCGATCCAGGGGTTGGATTGGTTCCTAATCCGATCCGACTGCTGGATCGGCCGGATCGGCAACTAAAATTTTTTGCGCTTTATCTGCTGGAAAATAATTAAGTGTGGCATACTGTGATAAGAAAGTCCCGTTTTTTCTCTCAAATCAGCATTTAATCATACTTTAGGCGCGTTATGTCTCCTGTGTCTTTGGAGTGGTCTGATTGAGAGTTACAGCGAAGAAACAAGGCAGGTTGGTGAGGACTCAGTGCCAAACACGTCATCCCCATCAATCTTGTATTTCATGAAGCGGATCAGGATCAGGATCAGGATCCAGGCCAAGGGTCGGATTAAATCGGTCGAAGCTGGTTTTGATCCAGAGTAGACCAGGGAAAGAGGATAGATGGGCCCGTTGATAGGGTTCCTGAGGTAAGCGGTCAGACGGGCAAAGTGCTTCAGTGACAGTCTGCGTATCTATTAGTTGACGTACCCGGCATCCATTCGGGGTGGATTGAGGGCCTCGTCATTAAAGCAAAAGCAATACGTATAAACTGTTTAGAAGGCACAATTCAAGCATTCGATACTGTTCTAGACTTTCACCGCCTGGTGTAATTCGCATCTACGCAAGGCTGGCACATCGATCGAGAACATTGAAGAAGACTTTCGCAATGGTCTGAAGTTGATGTTGTTGCTGGAGGTGATCTCCGGCGAGCCGTTGCCAAAGCCGGATCGTGGAAAAATGCGTTTCCACAAGATTGCCAATGTCAACAAAGCTTTAGAGTTCATTGAAGGAAAAGGAGTCAAGCTGGTCTCCATTGGCGCTGAAGGTAAGCGAAATTAGGGGGGATATGATGGTATGAATAATGGTGATGATTTCAGAAATCGTGGATGGCAATGTGAAGATGACGTTGGGTCTGATTTGGACCATCATTTTACGATTTGCTATTCAGGATATTACCATTGAAGGTGAGCAGCTGTGAGATCTTGGTCCAGGTCACTGAGACGTGTGTTACCAGCATGCCTGGCGGTCGGGAGCTTCCCCAGGCTTGGACATGTCAATCACCCTGGTCGATGTCCAGCCGCAGGTATAGTCGTCGCCTTGCTGCAGTCAGAATTTTCCCCCTGGGACTTTGGTCTTTCATATCTCCCGCCGCTTGAATACGCTGGTCACAAGTGTAAATCAAGGTTTTGACAAGTGCAGGGGATCCCATCAGTGCTGACCTGCAACATGATCAGCCCTGCACATCTCTTTTTTTTTCTTCCTTGTACCCTTTGCCACCTACTACATGTCTCAGTTTATGCAAACGGATTAGTCTGGTGGCTTCATCAACTGTCAGCTTGTGCAGGTGGAGGGTTCAACCCTCGCCAGGGATACTCTTTTTATAATTCACATCCACCTCTGACTGGTTCTAGAACCGGTCCCTCCTGACTGTCTGATCTATGGGATGTGTCTAGCGTGCTTATTTTGCCTTTCAGAAATGTCAGCAAAAGAAGGCCTGTTGCTTTGGTGCCAACGAAAGACAGCTCCGTACAAGAACGTGAATGTTCAGAATTTCCATACGAGGTATTTTCATTTGGAATTTTCTCACTCTTGCACTTGAATGCACATTTTGTGTTTTAGCTGGAAAGACGGTTTGGCCTTCGCCGCCCTCATTCATAGACACAGACCCGAGTTGCTGGATTATGATAAGCTATCTAAGGTAAGTCTTTGGTTAGTGGGTTGGTGGGAGGGCCGGAAGAAACAACCTCATTGCCTCCGTGTATGAATCCAAATCTACTGCCTTCCCCACTGGCCAAACATGCCTCGTACACTGGGCTGGTGGGGGGGGGGGGGTCAAGGAACCAGAGAACGTAGCGGGAAACCATAAAGGCTTGTTCCTGTTTTACCACATGACCAAGCACTTAACAGCGCACTCGAGGGTAAAGGGACACATTATACAAGAATTTATTCACCGGGCCGCGAGTCGAACACTCGTCCGTCCCTGCGCACTTGGCGTTAGAGGCAGACGCCTAACCCACCACACCACGAGCCCGCTGGGCTGGATGTAGTAGATTACATTTTTGAAATTGGGGTACAGTAAATGCACTTTTTGGCCAAACCTCTTTTCTGACAGCAAAACGCGGACTGACGACCCACGCATCTCACAGCAATAACACATATTAGTGCTGCTACCCGTGCAAACGGACGTGAGGGAGAGTGCGGCCGATTGTAGTCGACGGGACATACATGGAGGTGGGCAAGTCTCGCGACTATACCTGACCTTGAAACATCAACCCGAGGGGTTGACGTCCCAGCCAGGGAAGAGTATCGATTATTCTCTACCACTCGCCATGGCCTGCCCGGTAGGGGTAACAATGCCAAGCAGGTTATCACCCTGTGCCAAGGGACATTATGCAAATAGTCCTACTCAGTGAAAGTACGAAATACTGTCCCCTGGTCCTATGGGTAGTTTATTCGCTGTCACATCAAAACTGAAGACTGCAACTCCACATCACCGCCTAGTTCATTCGTGAGTAGAAACTTAACGGGACCAGAAGAAAAAACACGAGATTTGGCATTTGAGGACAGAGATTCCAAAGAACACCTTCTGTTATTTCAGGACAACCCGATCCACAACCTGAACTTGGCTTTCGATGTGGCCGAGAAGTACTTGGACATACCACGCATGTTAGATCCAGAAGGTGAGTCACTCAGGCTGTGACCATGGCCGACACTGCGACAGTCTCTTAGCGCCTTACAGACTTGGTCTACGTTGGCAAGCCTGATGAGAAGGCGGTGATGACATACGTCTCGTGCTATTACCACGCGTTCCGTGGCGCGCAACAGGTTAGCACCATCAGCGCATGGTCGTAGTGGAGCATGAGTCCAGCGCATGATCATAACAGCATGATTGGCCCGAGCGCATTGTGTCTGTTGGTCCCAGTGATAACGAGTCTACTAACTCTAGATCTGGCCACTAGTCCGTACCCGTCCGAGAAAGCGGTCATTACTTACGTCTCGTGCTATTATCATTGCTTTTCTCGTAAACAGAAGGTTCGTGAATGGTGCTCACTCGGCATGCGATGAGGAGTGCGCGTGGTTGGGTTTGAAAAGATACTTTTTTAGGCAGAAACAGCGGCCAATAGGATTTGCAAGGTGTTAAAAGTGAATCAAGACAATGAACGGTTGATGGAAGAGTATGAACGGTTGGCATCCGATGTAAGTTTCGGATTGGTCCCAAGTTCGGACTCGGCACGTAGGAAGCGCGTTTTTAGTTGTTGGAATGGATTCGACGCTGGCAGCCGTGGTTGCAAAATCGGACAACGGATGGTACCTTGCCGGGTGTGCAGCGTAGATTGGATGAATTTCGTGGATATCGCCGTCGAGAGAAGCCACCACGAATTGAACAAAAGGGTCGGCTAGAGACCAGTTTCAATACGCTGCAGACCAAGTTGCGTTTATCGAATAGACCCGCGTTTATGCCATCGGAAGGGAAGATGATTCAGGTAAGGGTTCAAGGTAGCTTGGTCCGCACACTTGAACTGTGACCGAGCCTGGCAGGCGCAGGAGACCTCAGTCAAGGGACAAAAACTTTGAGTGGAGCTAGGGAAGTCTTGTGACTATGCCTGCAGTGCGGCTGACGCATGAACTCGAGGGGACGACGTTTCCCAGCCAGGATAGATCGATTATTGTCTCCCACTAGCCTCGGCCCAATAGGCGCGGGGGTTACAACTGAACACACTCCCAGGCAAAACTTATGAAGGGGCTATCAGACACTGCACCCTCAGCGCGCCGCACATGAAGGCGTCCAGGACCAGGCACGTGGTAGGAGTGTGCTCGAACAGACACCTCACCTCAAAGAACAGGGTGAGTCAGCCACGGCTGGTGTGTAGGGCAGCCATGCTTTTCTAAAGGCCCCATCGCTTGGGAACGAAAGACTACCAACAAAACCAGTAAGCGCAGATGACTCATTGTCAGTACCACCACCCACGTGTGGCTAGGACTACGGCGGCCTGAGAGTGAGGTAGCCAACTGAAGCTGTTTGAACCAGAGTGCAGATGCATTTTTTGGATCTGGGCCATATTTGCGTGAAACAAAGAGTGGCTCTTGGGGATGACCCCGACCGAGCTCATCTTATCATGGGGATGTGATAATGCCATAAAGAAGCTGCCTGCGTGGGCGTATCGCATTGATAGGATACAACAGCATGAGGGGATGAGAAGGGTCTTGTGCCACGTGCACCTTCCCACTTGATGTGGACGCAGTGCTGAAGCTCGTCCGGCGATCGATCCAGCAGGAGCCACTGGTTGGGAATGTCACCCGCCAGGATAACGTTTCAGCCATGGACCAGATTCTTTGAATGCCCTACCCTGCCTTGTTGCGATACATTTTATGGTGCGCTGCGTATTCGGCCGCGGGCAACGGTATATAATGCCGATTTTAGGAAAAAGCTCTTCATGGGGCCCATATGCTGGAGAGCTCAGTCAGGACTGGTTTGCGTTTATACCTGCAACCTGATCATCGACAAGGCGCTTCTGCTAAAGGCTCTCGAGGGAAGGTCTCCCCATGACTGCTGGCTGGACAAAGGCGATTAGGTAAAATGGAGGCCGCAAGGGCAGATTTTGCGCAGAGTCGAATCCTTATTTCCCGATTCATTTGACTAGATTCAAGAGGTGTGGTCCATTTTAGGATATCAACAACGCGTGGAAAGGTTTGGAGAATTCGGAACGTGGCTTCGAAGAATGGCTTTTGTCAGAAATGATGAGGTGAGGTGGATTAGACCACATGCTTTGACACGCTGTATTTGGTTATAAGAACATCAAAACCATCAGTATTTTATACGTGGGCGGGATTCGAACCCTCGTCAGCAAGTGCATGGCGTGAGAGTCAGACATCTTATCCACTCGGCCACAACAAACACAGCACCCATTACCCTGTATTGGATATCCAACTCTCAGAACATGCCCACCTCACTTGTCCGCACTGTACCTGGCCTACACTAGATTGATAATTCCTGGCCACGGATGTGCGTATTCGGGCGTATTCGATTAAATGAGGGTTCAAGTTTCTATGCAAAGTATGTGTTTCAGATTGGAGCGTTTGGAACATTTGGCCGAAAAGTTCCGTCGCAAGTGCGCCATTCACGAAGAATGGGCACACGGGAAAGAAGAAATGCTTCAATCGGGCGATTTTAAACGCAGTCATTTGTACGAGCTGAAGGCATTGCGTAAGCGACACGAGGCCTTCGAGTCCGATCTGGCCGCTCATCAAGATCGAGTGGAACAAATTGCAGCAATTGCTCAAGAATTGAAGTGAGTATGGGAGGAGGGATGGAAGTGGTAATGGTTATCTGGTAATGGTTTCTAGTGCTTTACATTATCACGACGTGGCCACGGTGAACTCACGTTGTCAACGCATCTGCGATCAATGGGATCGTTTGGGAATGCTGACTCAAAGACGACGCCAAAATCTGGAAGAGGTGGAGCGTTTGATGGAACGCATTGATCAGTTGCATTTGGAATTTGCCAAACGGGCTGCGGTAAGAGGATGTGCAGGGTTGCATGTGCGGGATGTGGGTCAGGTGAAATAGATTTCTCCAGGCACTGTACGAGTATACAGGTATACAGCTCTTAGAGAATAGACCTGGACAAGAGACCGTAAGGCCAACGCAACGGGGTATTGAATGTGCCTTTTCCCTTTCAGCCATTCAATAACTGGCTGGACGGTGCCCGCGAAGACTTGCAAGATATGTTCATCGTGCACACGACTGATGAGATCCAAAAATTGCAACGTGCTCACGATCAGTTCAAGGCCACTTTGGGCGAAGCGGATCAAGAATTCCGCGCCATTATTGGCCTCGAGCAAGAGATCGTTCGTTTGATCGATGCTAACAGCTTGTCGCGCGAAGTGCTCAATAATCCGTACAGCAGTCTGAGTGGCAATGAAGTGCGTGCCAAGTGGCAGGACGTGCAGCAGCTGGTGCCCAGACGGGATGCCCAATTACAACAGGAGATGCTGAGACAGCAATGTAAGATTCGTACCCTGTCCGTGTCCTGTACTAGTGTTGATCGCGTTCTGCTTTCAGCCAACGATCGTTTCCGGCACACGTTCGCAGAGAAAGCCAATGTTGTGGGGCCGTGGATCGAACATCAACTGGAAGCAGTGGCTGCCATCGCGTTGGGCGGACGAGGCACGTTGGAACAAGCCTTGCAACGTTTACACGATTTGTACCACAATGTGCAATTGTATAAATCGAATTTGGACGAATTGGAACGCATTAATCAACAATTGCAAGAAAGTTACATCTTCGAGAATCCGTTCACGCGGTACACAATGGAGACGTTGCGTGTGGGTTGGGAGACTCTGATCACGAGCGTCAACAGAACGACCAACGAGATTGAGAACCAGGTCAGTCCCAAGGTTATGCTTGGCTATTGACCGGGGTCTGGGATTTGAGGAGTGACAGTGAGATTGGTGCAGATTAGCTTGGGTCGCCGCCTCGGTGGTGTGGCTGTGAAAGGCGTGTATCACAGCTTGCTTGAACCGGTCGGCAACTGGTCGGTAGAGCTGCAAACCGTTCGGCCCTGAGCTGAACTCTGGCAGTCTGAGAACTTGGTGAAGTTCACCATGCGCCTTGCACGCCTGGCGGTGGATGACTCACCTTTCATCCCTTATGGAGAGGCCTTATGGGCTGGAAGGCTCTCAAATCCAGGTCCCCTCACGGGGCACGGGCTGGGAATGGTTGCCCCGAGGGGTAATCACCGACATCGCGGGGTTGCGACTAACACGCACCCTTGCCTGGCACGCATACTGTATTGACCGTAGGCGATGGTCAGATAGGGTCAACTAACAAGCCCCCCAGCCCTCGGGTAAAGGGCCGAAAATCGACCCTCCCTGGAGCGACCAAGATGGGTTCAAAAAAGGCTAGCTTGGATCCGGGGCAGACTTTGGCTGCCTTGGATATTTGCCCACCACGTACTCCTCTAAACTAGCTCTGAGAGATTTGTTATGGGTCTTTAGGTGAGGGGGATAACCTGCATAGTTTGCGAACACTAGTACTTTTGAAATCATACTGTAAATTGGAAGTCAGATATTTTCTGGGGTCTGACAACAATTGCGGCCAGCTTTGGTAGGATCTTAGCAATGCTTGCATGAAAAACAGAAAAGAAGTTGAGCCAGCAGAGCGTGATTTTGGACAGATTTTACAGTTATTTCAGTGCCAGTATGCAATGCAAGCCAGCTGAGATGTGGCATACCGAACCAGGAATGCTGATCGCATCTGCTGTAGTCGTTGGCACTGGTGGACCTCGTCTTTCATTCAATGGTGGGGTGGGCACATGTCTCACTGTTACTGCTGCGAGGGGAAAAACACGCACAGAAACTTGAGCTCAGTAGGAATCGAACCTGGGCCTGAAATAGTCACTCCAGGGCTACTACCCGCTGTGTAAGCTGGGTATGGGTCAAGTATGAATAAGTGAAAAGAGCCAGTTGGGTGCCTGCTCTACGCGGTCACACTGCAGAGTATGCGCTACTGACAGTGTATCAAGTGTGTGCAGATGTGCCCACCGTCCTTGAACGTGGCAAGTACAGTGGGTACCTGTGTAAGGCACCGACTGTACCAGGCCGTTTTTAGATCCTGACCCGTGATAGCAAGGGTATTCGAGAAGAGCAATTGAATGAGTTCAGGTCATCGTACAATCATTTCGATAAGAGCCGCCAGGGATTGGACACTGAAGAATTCAAATCTTGCCTGATTTCTGTTGGATACAATATAAAACCGGGACGAGAGGTAAATTCGATCGATTTGTTGCCCTTTGTAAAACTAAATGGTGCTTTAGGGCGACATGGAGTTCCAACGTATCCTGACAATTGTGGACCCCAATCGAACTGGTCGTATCCATTTCGATGCTTTCTTGGATTTTATGACCCGCGAAACCTTGGATACGGATAGTGCCGAGCAGATTATCGAATCTTTCAGAATATTGGCCGGTGGCAAGGTAAGTGCCTACACCGGCCAGGATTCCTGAGTGCCTGCTGCTCATGATCGACTGATTAAATTTGTATTTTTCTAGCCTTTCATAACTGCCGATGAACTAAGACGCGAACTGCCTCCGGATCAAGCCGATTATTGTATTCAACGTATGCCGCCCTACCGCGGACCAGGCGGCGGACCACAATCCTATGACTATGTGGCCTTCAGTACGCATTTGTATGGCGAGTCGGATTTGTGAGACGGACAGGTTTGCTTTAAAGAATTTTAAAAAGTTTCTAAATGAAAAAATTCATGCATTTTTGGTCAAATTAACTTGGTTTCTTGCGGAGAATGCAGCTCAGCTTTTTTGAATGTAGAACAATCAAGTTTTGCAGGAGTTTAATGTGCCTTTTGTTTCTGGGGTTTTTTGTGAATGTTTAGTGAGTCATTCTGGAAATTCTTGCCTGATTCTTTATTTAGTAATGTCTAGGTGTAGGCGTGTTTGGTATTTATATATGCTTGACCGTGCACTCGCATAGTGCCAGTAGATGGTCCATTTTCGACACCTAACCCAGCAGTTGCCTTCTATGCGTATCTGATTGTGTCTATTTTATGTGATTGTGCAATGTCCCGTGCAAATGGTTGGCACTGACGAGTTTGTCAGAGATTAGGGTAACATTCGAATGTTTTGTAGTGACTAAGGTGTCACCTAGGCGACAGTAAGGTATGCCTACGATAGGCCTAACCGATCTTATTTCATGAGTGCATTTCATACAAGCTCGGTCGTGGTGACAACTTGCGACCGGGCCCATGTGAAAGTGCGAATAAACGGTGGTAGACAATGTTGAGTGTGGAAAAGGTGAGGGGGTGGAAATAATGAGGACGGGCTAGACTCACAAATGGGTGATCAATAGTGTAGGCAAGCCTGGCTGGCGTAGGAGGGAGGTGGCGAACCAAAGACTCCGACCGGAGCAGCTTAGTCTTGCCACTATATCCACGGCTGAAGCATCAGCCCGTAGGCTTGATTCGAGCGATTTCCCACTTGCTATGGCCTACCAGGCATGAATGTTACATTTGGCCTAGCAGGCATGAGGGTTGCATTCCTCCGTCGCCCGTGGCCTGCCGGGGTCGTGGCCCAGTGGGTTATGGAGTCTCCCTCTCACGCTGGGTGCGCACTCAGAGGGGAGGGTTCGACTCCCGCCTCAGTACAAAATGATTGTCAAATATGTGTTTCTTAGCCCTCGAGTGCGCTGCTTAGTGCTTGGCTATAGATAAAATATGACATACATGGAATGGCTCTTCCTGGAAGGAAGACCTCCACCAACGCGGGGCGACCTCAGATTGCCTCCAGTGCAGACCACACGGGAGTTCAAAGAGTCTGCAGCCTGAGTACCTTTCGGATGAGCTACAGCAGTGAAATTTGTACTCTATGTACAGACACACATACCGCCAGAGCCCCTCCAAAAAATCACGCTGATCCTTTCACGCGTTCTTGAAATATGGTCATCAATGTGGAGGTGGGTCAGAGAAATTAGAAATTTGAACTCCCGTCGTTTAGAGAACTGTCCTTGGTTTCCGCGGGTAAAGTGCCCCTTCACCTTCAAGCTGACATACCTGCGTTTAAAGAAGTGGAAACATGAGCATTGGACGACTGCTGGAGGGTCGAGCAGTGGCAGCGCCAAGAAGCCAGTCTTTCGACCATGTCCGTTGTGGGCTCGTTGCAGACTCGGAATGAGGGGAGGTGTCAAATTGGACATGTTCCCACGTTCCACTTGGATATGTTCAAGGCTCCAAGGGGAGAGTGCCTAGGCTGGCATGTGACTTGTGTCCTCTGCACGGACAGGAGGGCCTCACGGGTCCCTGCAGGTTCGAATTATTTACTGCGCGATCCCTATAGCCGGACAACAGTAACGTGCAGGCCATCTCTACGACGAGTAGTTGGGTCGGACAAGAACACACGAGCAGGCATACAAGTAGATGAGGGCGCTAAGGACCTTAGAAGCCGATACTCCGGTACTTTTCGATGTTCACGAATGGACCAAAGGACTTACCAGAACCTAGCATGGAGAGGGCCAGACGGCCACCAAGAGCTGCTCAGGAGACAACCAGTTTTTGGGTAGGTCTGGTCCAATGCCTTGCTGAACACGAGGAAGTAACTTTCGAGCTGGAAACGCATGTGCCGTGCAGCAAGCGTAGGAGGACCGCATACACAGAGGTGCGGGTTACAGGCGCAAAATGCAGGTCATATATCCAGAATAGTATGTTGACGCCAAATTATTCTCGACAAGTTTGCAATCAAATCTTCAGATTACTGTAATTTAATGAAACGCGCCCCCAGATGAGGGAACTCATGGATCAAAGATGTCAGATCGGATGATCTGCTCCGAATTTTTGGATGGTGATTTTTCGGATTGGATCGGAACGGATCGGATTGAATATCCGATCCGGCCGTGCATCGCGATACTTGCGACTCGTAGCACATGTGGCAGCGAGGGCCATTAGCCTGACGAAGGATGACCCCAGCTACAATGCAGAGGGTCGGAGATGGCGGCCATCAGCCTCTACAGTACATACCAACGACCCAACTTCTTTGATCTTTTTATTTCAGGCCAGCGACAACTTTTGAAAAGTTGGTTTGGGCTGGGTTCGACTTTGAATTATGGGCTGGGTTTGGGTTTTGGTAAAACTTTGAGCCCACGGTCGGAACTGGGTCAGCGAGAGGTTATGGTTTCAAAATTCGCCTCCGTTGTTGAGGATTCAATCCACTCCCTACCCAGTAATATGGGTGGACGGATGCCGAATCACCGCACCATCGCAGTCGCTCGCTCGTCCAGTTCAACCCACAATCAGACAAGCATCGCTCAACACGTTTTTTTTCTCGCCAGCTCCGACTTCACACAATTCGGTGCACCTCGACCCTCCTGGGTGATCAAACGACGCTTCAGGTGCCTTCAGCCTCTTTGCGAGCTGGGACTGCTGTCCTACTTATCGAAAAGCAACAAGTCTCGCACGGTTTTGTTGCCCAAGTCACATTAGTACCAGTTATCAAAGCGAAACACGAGGATCGAATCGAGTACATGATCACACACGAAAGGACGAGTGTCACTCTGATCACAGCGTTCACTGTTCGGCGACCACGCCAGACGTCGACGGAGCGGGCTGGATGGCCTTGGCCACCTTCTTTTTGAACAAAAGATTCAGACGAGCTCGGCTTTGCTCCATTCGCTTCATCCGTTGAGCGTCTTTTCGCCTCTTTCGGAAGACGGCCCTGGCCGCACGGAAGCGAGCCCTGTCCGCGTTTCGACGGTCGACGTACGGCTTCTTCTCGTCCTCGTTCATCATCCACCATCTGGAAAGCGAGTGTCGTGATTAGCGAGTAAGGACGAGGCCGAGGCCAAACTTACCGGCTTGCGATCTCCTCCATCACTCGCCTGTACGACAGCTCGGGACGCTCCGCGCGGATCGTGTCGCGGACTTCGTTCGAAAAGAAGACGTAGGCGTTCCTGAAAAAAGCAAGTCATGGATTGAGATCATGAAGGGAGTCTTCGAGAGCACCTACTTGGTCGTGCGCGGATACCCTTCCTGCTTGGTGACGCGCGTTCGCAACGGCGGCGGCTCGATCAGACCATCGTCGATCATTTGGTAGAAATTCATTTGCTCGATGCGCGCCCTGTGCTTGTCCTTGCGGGCCAACTGAAATTTTGAAAATGTTAGTGCGTGGTCATTTCAGAGGGATCTCCCAAACTGACCTCGGCGTACTTCTTCCTGTCCTCCTTCTTCAGGAGTTTCCATTGGCGGCCCACTTCGGCGATGACACGATGAGGATTGCGGGTTCGGATAACTCGACGCCAATAGCGATACGAGTCTTGGACGTAGAAGCTGTAGGCGCTCATGGCCCTCCGAGGGGGCGCCTCGTACTGGTACTTCCTTCCCCAACCGCGCGGCATGACCAGCTCGAATTGACCAACGACCTTTCTCAGCGACAGCACGACGCACAACTGACGAGCCGGGTGCGACCAGAAACCACTTGCTGTAGTTGCTGTAAAGTGACCCAGAGCCGAGCTAGTTAATCAGTGTTTGCACATGTCTTCTGGCCCACTTTACACTGGCCGCAGGGGTTTGTAGTGAAGTGCACGTGCTTGTGGTGGCGGAGCACAAAGATGCCAGAATCGTTGCACGGCGGCTGGGCTCCCATGACGTCCTACTGAACTAGTGTGTCCATCACTTGCAGTGCAGGCCCCTCGTCTTCGTCAGCCTACGCTGTTACGTCTTACGATTAGCAGTTGTAGTAAATTGGTTCCGTTCGGCATGAGGGCACGTGTTTGATGCCTTCCAAGCTGAGCTTGAGCTGAGAATCCCAGTCGAGCACTGGTGTGAAACATGAAGTCTGTATTTTTCACTCCTATGCATTTTGTTTTTAAGTTTTTGCAACCCTTAGCCAGCCCTCGACCGCTGCGCCTAAGAGCGAATATGAAGGCAGCATTACAGACTGGCAAACATCTAACATAGCCAGGCTCATGTCTGAGGGATAATGTGGGGTGCTTGCGCAGGAGCGACTGTTAATTATTGATACATGAAATGCATCAATCGCTCGGCATCAAACTGGCAGCCTCTGAATCACAACATAGCAGTGACCAGACATGGTCGTAGCGCCTCCAGCCAGTTGTACTATGTGATTTAGTTGCTAGCACTCCTCCGACCAACTTTGAGTTATGCTAAATCAGCACATAAGTCTTGGGCTGCATCAGAATAGTCAAATGCTTTACGCACTAGGTTTTCTGATTGTGAGTATGAGTCCCACTGACAGACAGTGAGATAGGTTTTTAGCTAAAATACACGGAATACCTGAATAGCTGAGAATCCTAGTCGAGCACTGGTGCAAAATAGAAAGTCTCCATTTTACACTCTATTTTTGAAAATGCTCGGAAAACAGAGCGACTCGCAATGATTCAAGGCAACTAAATTTTTCACGTAGTGGATTTTAAATGCGCGCCAAATTCTTTTGTACCTGCAACTGCTTATTGCAAAACAGCCACGGTTTTGTTTTCCTGAAGACGAAAGTGTGCGTTTTCCAGAGAGCATTTGTTTTCTTTTGTTTATGTAAGATCGGATTCACCAACTTTCTGGAGGTCTTGAAAATTAGTTTCAAAATTGTAAAGTTAGCTAACAGTAAGTTTCAGCGCAGTTCTCTTCAGTTGCATCGGTGGATTCGATCGCATCGATTTTCTAACTTCGGGAAGACCTGTGTGCAGGTGAGCGGTTGGACAGGGTACTTTACGTGGACTTTTCCTGACTTTTCTGCTTTGTTATACAAGGTCATGTTTTGCGTTGTTAGCGAATCTAGATAGGTTGCTTCATTGTCTACGCTACTTCGTTTTGCAGTGATCTTTCCGGGTTTTTGTTACTCTGTACGATGAGGTGAGATTTTGATGACTCACGCATTTTGACGCATTCAATGTTGGTCGTTCACAAGAGTTCTTGAATTTCTCATTCGAGTGTTATGTCTTGGGAAGGGAAAGACGGTTCTGTCGTACTTGTTGAGTACTCATAAATGAGGACGCCGAGGACTATGCATTCTGTTCGTTGATCATATGCCGACCGAGAGGCTATCCTAGTTTTGTTTATTCGACTCCACTCGAGGTGGTGTTGCGGATTTTCTTTCGGTTTGGATTCTAAACATTGAAGCTGGGTGTCGGAAATCGAACGCGAGAGGATTTGACTGCTTGGCATCCTTTCTTTTCTTTAGCACTACTATACTCGCCTTTTGTTGTTTAAAAGCGCGTCTAGACACGGCTGGTGTGCATTTTTGAAAAAAGTACCATGTGTGCGTGCTGTTCCATGCTAGATATTCTCAAAAGACGTTATGCTTTTCACGTTCGTTAGCCTCCTTTTTCCAATTGCCCGATTTCGACTGGCACCGAGTTGCGCGAGCGCCATGATCATCATCAGGCCAGCCATGGCTATCGCTCTGTGTATCGGCTGCTCTTTCCGAAATATGCACGTCCTTCTCGAATCGCCGACGACACTGCACTACTGCCTTAGATCGCGCCAATAGGGGTTCGTGTTTTGCTACGAACGGGAGGTGTGTTACGTGTTTACTCTCAGGCCTGGGCCCCCTTTTGTTACCAGAATGACCATCGTCCACTTCGCTCGGCAGACATAAATAATTGTAATTTAGTTTTGTTGGAATTTGATTGATTTTATTCTACGAGTAGCCTAGAAATTGGTGCGGCAAATTGCATTGAAGAAGTTTGGTTTATTTTTCAATGTCAATATTAGTGGCGTAAGTTCCCAGGGCTGCGTTTTATATTGCACGTGGAGACAGCGTTTTCGGATACCTCCCCTACCTCGGCTCGAATCGACTTCGCGTAGGCCTTGTTGAGCGTTGTGAACACCTTTTAAACCCACCAACAAATAAAACCAAAATTAATAAAATTAATATTTAAATACATCCCCAAAACCCCACAATAAAAAAAAGCAATAAAAAAAAAAAACAAAAAAAAAAAACCCCCCCCCTTATCGGCCCTCTCTGTTCAGACTGGTTTGGAATGTTGAACCAAAAAATTTTTTCTTTCTCACTTTGGTGCGGTTATTGAGAAAGTAAAAAACCGGTTTTTTGGTGAGTCTGAAATGAATAAGACGTTTCTTCATTGCGTATTGATACGTTACCTATGCTCGACTTGAAAGCGTAGTTATGAGTTGGCCAATGTCGGATTTTATCCATTTTTGTTTTCGCCCTTGTTTGGTGGGGGGGCGTGAGTCATGCGCTGAGTGTTATCCTTTGAAAATCTATATTGGGAGCAGTGTGTTGGCCGATCTATCTTTCTTGCGTGATTTGTTGCTACGATACCGTCATGAACGTACCCTGGTCGGTGTGCTTGACGAGTCTGTCATATAACCTAGTAACAGTGGATGCTAATGTAGTCAGATATAGATATTGTTGTTGGCAAAGTAGCCTCTCCAGTCTTTCCTCATTCCAATTTTTTTAAGGAATGATTATTAATTTTTAGGTTTTTTTGTCTTTTTTTAGTGCAAATGCATTGTCGGAACGGCTTTTGCACGGACTGCTTCTTGTAGAAGGTACGCACAGCACGGCGGTGTTGCAAAGCCGACTTGCTTGGTGCGCATGAGAAAGGGGTAGGGTAGGTATGTGAGAGAAAACGGGCGCGGGGTTGGGCATTGTGGAAGAAGGGGAGGCATGGAAGCCCGAAAAGTAGGTGGTTGGGAAGCGAGAGTAAAGGCATTGCAAGTTAAAAACCGAGGACCTTATTGCGTGAGCTGCGTGGAAAGTCAGTCGGCTCGGCGTCGTTGAAGCGGATCGAGCATTTAATTCTTGGTTTTTCTTCCGTCGATTTCTCTCCAGTTGGCCTTGCTTGCCCCGGCTGTCGCGTTCGTCGGGTTAAGATTGAGATGCTAGTTCCATGCTATGCCAAGAGTCGTAGTTGATTTTCGAGTAAGAATCCGGCTCAGAAGGCTGGACTACTTATGTGTAGTGAATAGACGGGTTTTTTAACGGGCGTTTTTTCGCCGCGATTTTTCCCGTAATTTCCGATGTGGGTTCAGAGGTCGTTTTGTCAGTGGATTTTTGGACTTAGCGTGAATTAAGTGTTTTTTAAACAAAAATATTGATTTTTGGGTTTATTCAAGTCGAAAAACATGTTTCAAAGAGCTATTTGAAAATTTTTCGCGTTTGGTGGTGGGTGTGTTTGCGGTCGGGAGAGAAATAAGGATTACTGGTTTGATGTAGGTGCGAGAAAGGCATTGGTGGAATTGGCCGGGGAGAAATTAGGTTATTTTATTTATTCGTGCTAGTGCATATTGAAGAAGGGATGTTATGTAATGAGGGGGCATAGGGGTCGGTTACTGGTGAAATTCGAATCGGCCTTGTTGGAAGTAAGGAGGCTTGAAGGCCGACTTGGGTTACAGCCAATGGCAAAATTGCTAGGGGCGTCGGAGTATTTATGAGATGACGAAGAGCCTTGTTTTTTTTTGTCGACGGGAGGAATGCTTGGAGTGAATTTTGAGTATTTATGAATGCGTGGTTTAAATTTTTGCGAATAATTTTACTTCTAACCGTTTGTGTTGACCAATTTTGATTGATGGGATTTGAGTGGTGGACTGGTTGGGGGGGGGGGGGTGTATCTATTTCGGGTTCTGTGCAAGTGGTTTAGGAGTGAACCTTGTAAGGACTGGGTCTGGCTCTGCTTCTTTTTTGAGGTGATAGGATTAAAAGGGTGTGCAGCTGGTGTCTATGCGCCTGTGGTTTGGGGCAGTCTAGTTTTCTAGGATTGCTTATTCGTCGTTTCGTCTGGCGGCTCGCGTGTCCGCTTCCTCTTCAGTTGGTCGAGGGATGTGGCTGGCTAGATTCATTTCGAGGAGGGCTTCTATAACGGCCCGCTGTCGCAGCGTTTACATGAGTAAAAGCGAGGCGAGGGGGTGGGGGTCGGATCGAAACTAACCGGCGTGTGCGTTGGTTGGTTTTCGTGCTGGGGGATGGGGGGGGGGGGGCTTGCCTAGAAGCTGTCGGACTAGTCGACCAAGGCCGATCAATGCTTTGGTCGGTTCGAAGACATCGTCATCGGGACGCAGCTGCCGTTGGAAACGTTTTCTCGAAGGTTGCTGTTGTTGCTGTCCGATCGTAGTCGGTTGGTTTTCGCGGGGGGCTAAGGAAGGCGTGTACATTTTAGTACTAGTAGTAGTTTTAGTATGTGTACGTACAATGGGCGTGTGTGGTGGGGGAGTGCATTTTGTGTGCAGTTTGGGTTTTGGACGACAACAACAAGGCATTTCGATGCGACTAGTAGTAATGGACGTGCGCGGTGTGTCGCTCGATCCGATTATGTTGCCAGGGCCGTGTGTGCGATTGACAACAGGATGGACCGAGCCGGCTGGTTTTACTGGACATGAATGCACTGGAGTTTGCTTTATTGTGAAGGTCTCTAACGTTTTTCAGTTTTGGCACTTGGCTCGCTGAATTTTAGAGTAGTGGCACAGCATGAACTGGTTGGGCATGGTGTTTTATGTAAATGGATCAAATTTATTAGACGGTCATTGATAGCGACAGATTGGTGAGTGTGGAAATGGGGACGTAGGGCGCTGGTGACGAGTTTATTGCGTCTGCTCGTTTGACTAGATTTTCGGCAACGTTGTATTGGGCATTTTGATATGGAATATGTGGAAGTTATGCGAAATTTGGGCGTTAAATTTCGTGCATTAGACGTATGATATGAAATATGTTTTGAATTTGTTGAATAAGAAATTTTGATTGGAAAGAAGTTTTTAAATGGCGGGGGAATTTTGATAGCATACTTAAAAATGTATTTGTTGCGAACTAGCTATGACATATTCGTCGATGGGTTGGGCGCGTTTAGTTATGGCGGAGTCTGGTTTTTTGCTGGGCTAATCCGAGTTTGGATTTTGTTGCATTTTGGATGTTTAGAATGGCGCGTCTAGTTTAGAATGCGAATGGTTAATAAAGGGGTTTTTGTTGATTTGATAGGTAAAATTTGAATCGGCGTCCGTTTTGTGGAGCGAAGGGAAAAGGTATCGAAAGTAAATTGTGGTGGAAATAGTCGAAGAGGAGAGCGAACGAAAAATCCGCTGCGATCACATCGCAGTCGCTCGATTAGACGGTTCGACGAAGGGAGATTGTTTTGGTCGAGAATATTGAGTTTGATCGGGTTTATTTTGGCGAAGGAGGAAAATCGGGGTCGACGAATCTCAAATTGTGAAAGTGCGATATCAGTGATTGGCGAAAATGACGACGGATATCGCTGTAAGGCCGGAATATATCGAGGATCATACATTCGATGAATACGATGAGAATTCTTCGGCTCGCTTATTCGAACGGAGTCGGATTAAGGCCCTAGCTGGTAAGTAATCTCGGATTAGTCATGTATAGAGTGAGTCATGGAGTGAGGAGAGGGGGTGGTAAAAAGTGTGATTGCTGCACTTTGATACCGTAATAGGATTATTTTTGTGGGAATATCTTTAAAAAAGACTAGTTTTTTGTCGGATGAGCTGTTGGTTGCGAGGGATTTGGAATCTTTTGATTACGCTCGAACGAGAAGGACCGGACATTGTGTCGGGGGCAATGTAGTGCATTTCATTTGAAGATGGAAACCATTTTATCGTCAAAAAAGGAAATGGGTACGGGCGGACTGGATGGAAGCGAAACCCGATGGGCGATTTATCGGCTTAGTAGTACTGGGGAAGTGGGCTGGTTACGATGGGTGTTTGAATAGAAAAAAGGGGTTTGGGCAGCTGCGTCTGCTGGACGAATGCTTGAAGGGAGACGTAAAGAAAAAGTGTGCTGTGAGTTTATTAATAGAAAGAGTGCGCGGCATCGATCTTTGGAAGCAGTTGTTTCTAGTTTGCAATCGGCGCGGTATGCGAATTTGAGGGGCGGTGACG
Organism: Mesodorylaimus sp. YZB2_4; assembly: GCA_030248295.1. Classification (NCBI taxonomy): domain Eukaryota; kingdom Metazoa; phylum Nematoda; class Enoplea; order Dorylaimida; family Dorylaimidae; genus Mesodorylaimus; species Mesodorylaimus sp. YZB2_4. The sequence goes on from JASANH010000091.1 coordinate 59,229, forward strand.
GGCTTGGATATTGGTACAATCAATGTTCGAACGAGGAGTGTGTTTTGTCGTGTCATTCCCATGCATTTTTTAGTTTTTCAAGTTTGAGCGTAATATAGAGGACGAATGTGTTTTCTGGTCGCCGTGTCTCGTTGTACCTTGCTGGCGTGAGAAAAATGGGCGACTAATGGGCGTGCCTACCTGCGGGGGGGGGGGGCAAATGGTGTGGTGAGGGAATTTTTGAGGGAAATTGATCCGACTAGGGTCGAGCGGAAGTGGGCTGCGAGAACACTGTTGCGTGTATGTGGGCAGTAGTGGGACGGATGCGCTCTATCGGGGTGCATTGATCGATGATGAGTAATAGCGCCGTACGTGAGTCTAATGAGATCGGTCTTCCTTCTTAGCTGGCCCGGGCTGAGCGTCGTTTGCTGGGACTGCCGAGGCCGTATACGGGGAATGAATAGAGGGGTCCACTGGCTGGCTTATTTAGCTGTTGATGTTGATTTGTCATTGGCTGTCTTCTCTCAAGGCGCATGTAATTATTTCTGTAAGCTAAGCATTAGTCAGTGTGCAAAAAGCATTATTGGGTCGGGGGGCTTGTCGAAGATGGAACGGGGCGAGAATGGTCGTATTTGAGGAGTTGGAATTGCTTGTTTGTCAACTGTCCCGTCTCTATTCATTTTTCGGACGTATGCTGCTCGGGCTGGCCTGTATCGATTCGAGATTGGCACGGGCATAATACAGCCGATAAAACGATGGGTGCATGAAAGATGTTTATGGGGCATTGATTTTAGCGGGAGCAGTGGGAGCGTGTTGGCATTTCCTGAAGGCTAATCTCTTGTATTGCATCTCGGTGGTGGGCACTCACATGTCAATGAGGAGACGATGTGTACATAGGAATCGGGATTGACTATTGGGCGAGGTGGTCAAAGGGGCTCAGACGGTGACGCGCTTTCATGCATAGCAAATTAGATTTTTCTCGATTGATTTCATTAGAAAGTGTGGCAGGCTGTCGTGGTGGCCGTTGAATCGGGTATTGGCAAACAAGAAATGTGGATGGCGGTTGAAGTGGTTTGGATGCGAGGATAGGGTTGAATAAAGTTGGCCTAGGTTGACAATACTGAGAGCAGGCCCGGGCGAGGGTGACGCATATGTAAGACAAGAGGTTATGAAAGATAAGGCGTTGTGGGTTAAAGGTTTTGAAACATGAAGTGTGTGCACTTGATATACTTGTGTTATGGTTTGTGCTCAGCGATAAGAGTTGGTTGTTTCTCGTCCGGGCTGCGTAACGTCTTTACAAGGCCCTCGTGTGGTCGTAGTGCGAACTCGGGTGACAAAGCCTAGTGCATAATAGCAATAAAGGGAAGAACAAACAGACGTATCACCGGGGCTTGGTGCAAGGGAGTACCCTTTCTCTCGCTGTGCAATGCTTGTTTGGTCGAAGAGGCTGGTTGCAAGAGGGCCTCGTGAGAGGAGTCTCCTAGAAAGGAGTTGTTTTTGTGATGGCTCAACGTGGCGCCGTGTGGTCCTTGCCTCGTACCGTAAAAGTATCTTCGAATGTGTCTCAGTCCATGGATTCAGTGTTGTATGGTGGTAAAGCGGAAGTGATAAGCAGGCCTTATGCGGGGTTTATGGAATGGCGAATAAAGGAATTGGGAGGTGGAGTCGTGTGGAATTATTTATATTTATGGAGAATAATTTGGGTTTTGTTTTGTGTTTTTTAGACGAGCGAGAAAATGTGCAAAAGAAGACGTTTACGAAATGGGTCAATTCTCATTTGGATCGTGTTCATTGCCGAATACAAGATCTATACACGGATTTAAGGGATGGAAAAATGTTGATCAAATTGTTGGAAGTTTTGAGCGGAGAACGCTTGGTAAATTGTTTTTGTGAATTAGAAATTTGAATAATCATAGGAGTTGGATTATAGCCAAAACCGACCAGAGGCAAAATGCGAATTCATTGTTTGGAAAACGTGGATAAGGCGCTGCAATTTCTTCGCGACCAACACGTACATTTGGAGAATATGGGTATGTGGGGGTAATTGTGGTTTGGTGAGGGATTTTTCAAAAATTTGGATTTGTTTTGAAGGTTCGCACGATATTGTCGACGGAAATCCACGCCTGACGTTGGGCTTGATATGGACTATTATTTTACGGTTCCAGGTATGCGAATTGGGGTGATGTGTGATGATATAGTTTGACGGATTGTGATTATAGATCCAAGGTATCGAATTGTTCGATACGGAAAGCCAAGAAACGAGATCGGCCAAGGAGGCATTGTTATTGTGGTGTCAAATGAAAACTGCCGGATATCCGAATGTTAACATTCGAAACTTCACGACGAGCTGGCGAGATGGTTTGGCTTTTAATGCTCTTATTCACAAACACCGACCGGATTTGATTCAATTTGAAAAATTACAAAAATCGAACGCGCTTTATAATTTGCAAAATTCGTTCGATGTGGCTGAACAACAGTTGGGTATTACAAAGTTGCTGGACGCCGAAGGTGAGTGATTGAATGTGTTTGAGGGGAGGAAGGGGATAAGATGTGGGGTCGTTTTGCAGATGTCAATGTTGAAATGCCGGACGAGAAATCAATTATCACCTATTTGGTCAGTTATTATCATTATTTCAATAAAATGAAGCAAGAAACCATTCAAGGTCGTCGTATTGGAAAGGTGAGGTTTTTTGTGTCGATTTGTGTCTGATTAGTGATATAAATTGTGGAAATTTGCAGGTCATGAATGAACTGATGGAGAATGAGCGTCAAATTGAAGAATATGAACGCCTTTCGTCGGATTTACTGGAATGGATTAGGCGTACTATCGAACAATTAAACGATCGTCGTTTTGTGAACAGTTTGGCTGGAGTACAAAAGCAATTGGCCGACTTTAATAATTATCGTACGCAGGAGAAACCGCCCAAGTATGCTATTTTTGGGGTTTTGTGTGGCAGAAATAATGAAGTTTACTTTTTAGGTTTGTTGAGAAAGGAAATTTGGAAGTTTTGCTGTTCACGTTACAATCTCGAATGCGAGCTAATAATCAAAAACCGTATTTGCCGCGCGAAGGAAAGATGTTGTCGGACATAAATCGAGCTTGGGGTAATCTGGAGAAGGCTGAGCACGAGCGAGAATTGGCGTTGAAAGAAGAACTTATTCGACAAGAGAAGCTTGAGCAATTGGCTGCCAGATTCGATCGAAAAGCTGGAATGCGAGAAACTTGGTTGGCCGAAAATCAACGTCTGGTTTCGCAGGTGAGTTCGATTTGTCCGACTTTGAGGCTTGATTCTGAGGGACTGGCGCCACGCTGCACACAACAGACAGGTTTCAGTGTTTATCAGGCCTTAAAAAGGTATAGGAGAAGCGACCAGTGCCTAGAAGGGTTTAGCGAGAATAGGGCTTACTTATTACAGGCGGACACTAAAAATGATGGCGCAAACTTGAATTTTCGATCGGATGCGTGGATGGTTTTTTTGGGGGTTCTGTAGAATGAACAACATCGCTGACTTGGTCTGTGGGAGGGGGGTCAGATCGTCTTCCCAAAGCAGGGGGATCAAAAAGATTGCGGAAAATGAATTACGTTTTGATTTAGGACAATTTTGGTGCGGATTTGGCTTCTGTAGAAGCTGCAACGAAAAAGCACGAAGCTATCGAAACGGATATTTACGCTTACGAGGAAAGGGTACAAGCAGTTGTGGCCGTGGCGCAGGAATTGGAAGCGGAGAATTATCACGATATCGATCGTATTATAGCGAGGTAAGAATTTGTGATTTTTATGGATTTAGGTGCCAGAAATTGGGTTTTGCAGGAAGGACAATGTTTTGCGTTTGTGGAACTATTTATTGGAATTGTTGTTGGCTCGTCGCGTACGATTGGAATTATCGATGGCCGTGCAGAAAATTTTCCAAGAAATGTTCTACGTATCGGATTGGATGGAAGAATTGAAACAACGTTTGTTGAGCGAGGATTATGGCAAGCATTTGATGGGCGTGGAAGATTTGCTGCAGAAACATTCATTGATCGAAGGCGATATCAATGTCGTGGGTGATCGAGTCAAAGCCGTAAATCACCAAGCGGAGAAATTCACTGCTCCCGAGGGACCGGACGGTTCGGGTATGAAGATAGTTTTGGTGCAGTTGGTGATGTTGAAATGTGAAATGTGTATGCATTTAGGTTATAAACCAGTCGACCCAACCACTGTGCAAAAGCATATGCAAAACTTGCAACAACAATACGATGATCTGTTGGCTTTGGCGGCCGAGCGAAAACGTCGTCTGGAGGACAACAAACGTTTGTGCCAGTTTTTCTTGGATGTGGCGGAATTGGAGCAAAGTTTTAAGGAAATGGAGAAATTATTGGCATCGCCCGATGTTGGACACGATGTGACCAGTGTGCATTTGCTATTGTCCAAGCATAAGGTATGTGTGGGTGGGGGGGGGGGCTGGGCTGGTAGTTGATAATTGGGTTTTTGTAGAATGTGGAAGATAATATGGCCTCGATCGAGCGAAATATGAATTCAGTCAGTGATCAAGGCCGAGAATTAATCCAAGAAGGCATACCTGGCTCGGAACAGATTACGGAACAGTTGGGAAATATCGAGGAGATGTGGAATGCTTTGAGAAAATTGGCCGATTTGCGTAAACAACGCTTATTGGGAGCGGTTGATTATTATCAGGTAAAAAATACAGAGAAATTGCATTTGAAGAAGAAAGAATCGATTATTGTTTTTAGTTCTTTGCCGACTGCGACGATGTTGATGCTTGGTTGGTGCAAACGGCTCGTGTTGTTAGCGCCGAGGATGTCGGGCGTGATGAACAGTCGGTCGAGCAATTGATCAAGAAACACGACGATACTGTGGATGACTTGACTCAATTCCATGGCCAGATTGATCAATTGGCATCGCAGGCTGATCAGTTGCCGGCGGAAGTAAGATTGTGGATTAGTCGGAGTAGTGAATTGAATTTCATTTATTTGTTTCCGATTTTAGGCGAAGAAAGGGCCAGAAATCAAAGAACGTTTGGGAGCTATTGATGAGCGGTATGGTAAAGTACAAGAATTGGCCAAGTTACGAAAGCAACGATTGCTGGACGCGTTGGCCTTGTATCGCTTGTTCAACGATGCCGATAGTGTTGAGGCTTGGATCGATGAGAAGGCCAAATTACTGAATTCTCTGTCGCCCGGCGATGATTTGGAAGAAGTGGAAATTATGCGTCATCGTTTCGAGACGTTGGTGCAAGATATGAATAACCAAGCGCAAAAAGTGGCCACGGTGAATCAATTGGCTCGTCAATTGCTTCACGTCGAACATCCGAATGCTGATGAAATTTTGCAACGACAGAATAAACTGAATGCCAGGTGAGAATGAGAGGGAATGTGTTGATGCTAGGTTGGAAATGTGGTACTTGATTTCAGATGGGCCCAACTGAAAGATATGGTGGATCGGAAGAAACAAGAATTGGAACAAGCGCATCGCTTGCAAACGTTCAAAATCGACTGCCAAGAAACTGTCACTTGGATTCAAGACAAGACTCGAGTATTGGAGGATACGGACGAGTTGACAAACGATTTGAGCGGAGTCATGAAATTGCAACGTCGTTTGTCGATGATGGAACGCGATTTGGGTGCCATTCAAGCCAAATTAGATCAGTTGGAACAAGAAGCGTCGGCTATAGAAAAGGAACGACCGCAAGAAGCAAAGATTATTCGCGATAATATTCGTAGAATTCACGAGGTTTGGGAAGTTTTGACGCAACGAGTAAGTAAATTTTGGTGATGATGAGATTATTTTATAAGAATGGTAATTGTTTCAGGTTCGTGAACACGAAGCTAAATTGGATGAAGCTGGCGATTTGCAGCGATTCTTGCGTGATCTCGATCACTTCCAATCGTGGCTTAGTGCTACTCAACGCCAGGTAACTTGGCTTGATTTATGCGTACTTTAAGAAAGTGAATGAAGTATGTTTTGTGTTTAGGTGGCCAGCGAAGATGAACCGCAAAGCATGAGCGAAGCTGAACAGTTGTTGCAGCAACATTCGGCTATTCGGGAAGAAATCGATAATTACGCGGAAGATTATGCTAAAATGCGAGCCATGGGAGATCGCGTGACGCAAGATCAAACTGACCCGCAGTACATGTTTTTGAAACAGGTAAATTAGTGGGCGTGGGTTGATGGAAGATTCGGATGCTTATTGTGTGTGGTTTGGATTTTAGCGTTTGGCCGGCTTGCAAGAAGGATGGGAAGAGCTGCACCGAATGTGGGAGAATCGGCAGCATATGCTATCTGAGGCATTGAATTTGCAAATGTTCCTCCGTGACGCTAAGGCGGTAGAAGTATTGCTGAAACAGCAAGAAATGTATCTTGCCAAGGAAGAAGTCCCCGTAAGTGACGAATGAATGTTCGAATGGAATTTTTGTTAATTGATTTTTGATTTTAGTCGTCATTGGAACAAGCTGAAACTCTGTTGAAAAGACATCAAGATTTCTTGACGACGATGGATGCTAATGATGAGAAGATACGCGCCGTGGTTGGATTCGGTGAGCAACTTTGCCAGGAAGGTCATTACGCCGCCGATAAGATACACAAGAAAACGAGGAACATTCAAGAGCGTCGCGATGCTAATCGTGAGAGAGCGGCCGCTTTATCGGAAAAATTAAAGGACTCGTTGGCTTTGCAACAATTTTTGAGCGATTGCGAGGAGGTATGCAATATTGGGAATATTGTAAGTGGGTTCGATATGATTGAGGAGTTGTGATTTTCAGCTGCGTGAATGGATCGAAGAGAAGATGATCCGTGCACAGGACGAAACGTATCGCGATGCCAAAACCGTTCATAGCAAATTTATGAGACATCAAGCATTCGAAGCCGAAATACAATCGAACAAGGAACGCCTTGAACAATTGCAACAGGTAAGTGCAGTGGCGAGGCGTGGCGCGTGAGTGACGGGATTGCCCTTTGCCTATGGTTTTGTGGTGGTTAATCTGTGGTGTTTGTAACCTACTCCCTAGGCGCTGATGACGAATGAAGTACTGAAGCAGGTAAAAGTAGTGGTTCGAAAAGACGGAGTTTAGAGCGTGAATATTTATGCATCGATTAGATGTGTGTATAGGCGTTATTTAGGATTTGTTGGCATTGTGTCGATGAATAATGCCAGCTGATGATTGCAGGCCGCTGTACGACTGACGGCAGAGAAACCTGAATTCACTCGTCAAATCGACCCTCAAATGGCTGAATTGTCGGCCCAGTGGGACGAATTGGAACGTACGACGAAGGATAAAGGCCAGAAATTGTTCGATGCTAATCGCCAAGCTATTTACGTACAAACGTGCGATGATATGGATGAATGGGTTGACACATTGGAGAAGCAAATGGTGGCGGCGGAAGATATTCAGGATTTGACCACCGTCAATGTGCTGATGCAGAAACAGCAATTGATCGAAAGCGAGATGGTGAAACGGGCGCAGCAAGTCTATCAATTAGAGGCGATGGAACCGCAGCTTGAAGAATTACACCCCGAGGAGATACAAGAAATCAAAGCGCATCGGTTAGCCGTGCAGGATAGGTGTGTGGTTTTGTTTTCGAGTGGTATTTATTGTGAAGCGACTGTAATTTTTTACAGGTTGCAACGATTGCAAGCGCCGTTGGATGATCGACGACGCGCGCTGGAACGCAAGAAGGAAGCCTATCAGTTTTTGCGTGATGTGGAAGACGAGAAATTGTGGATCGCTGATCGACTGCCGCTGGCTCGCGCACGCACAGTCGGTGATACGTTGTACGATTGTCATCGATTGCAGAAGAAGACGCAGGTGCGTGAATGGGAATTAAGGCTTGAGTGGAAATTTTTTGGGGGACTAGGGGGCACATCAGTCAGCTGGGACATGTTCTAACTTTAGGATGGCTTTTGGACACGTGATTATGAAGCCAACCCCTGTAGATTACGGAATAGGGTTTCAGCGGCGGAAATGATCACTCTCGAGTGTCTCGCGGGAATATCAATGCGTTAGTTGATGTCCAAGTGTGAAACGACTATGGAATTTTTGGGACTTTTCAGACTCTGAAAACTGAAGTGGACAACCACGAGCAATGGATCCAACGCATTTGTGATAATGGTCGTAAGTTGATCGAGGAAGGACACGAGAATGCTCGAGAATTCGAATTGAAGATTAACGAATTATTGAACGCTTGGTCGGAATTGAAAGACGCGGTTGAAGATCGTCGCCGCCGTTTGGCCGAAGCCGAGCGTGCTCATCAATATTTGTACGATGCGAACGAGGCGGAGGCTTGGATGTCGGAGCAAGAATTATATATGATGACTGATGAACGCGGAAAAGATGAATTCAGTACGGATAATCTGATTAAGAAACACGAACGACATCAACACGAAATCGATCAATTTGCGGACACTATTCGCGATCTTGCCGATCGCGCTGAGCGATTGATGCGCCAAGACGCGCCGTTGAGGTTGGTTTGGTGTAGTAGGTATTTGTGACAGGTTTTAAGAGAAGGTTTTCTGGTTTCAGTGATCAAGTGGGCGTACGCCAAGCACAGATCGACAAGTCGTACGCTGGCCTGCAAGTTTTGAGTAAGGAGCGTCGCCACAGATTGGACGGGACATTAGAGTTGTACGGTTTGCATCGCGAGATCGACGATTTGCTGCAATGGATCGCCGAACGCGAAGTGGTGGCTGGGTCGCACGAGTTGGGTCAGGATTATGAGCATGTTCAGGTTAGTAGCAAATGGAAATCGTAATGGAGTCTGGCGGGATCTTCCCTGGCTGCAAACCTTCAACTCCTGGGTTGATGTTTCATAGTCCTGGGCAGGCTCGCCTCGCTTCAGTCGGACTTCGGTCGGCCGTATTCTCTTCTACGCCTGCTAGGCTTGGTTACATTAGCATCGGCTTTTGGACTTGGATCGAACGTTGGGTTTGATTTTCAGATGTTGCAAGAGCGTTTCCATCAGTTTGCACGGGAAACAGAAGCGATTGGAACGGAGCGTGTCGCGCGTGCCAACGAAGATTGTGATCAGTTGATTGCTGCCCAACATCAGGATGCGCCGACCATTGCGCTATGGAAGGACAATTTAAACGAGGCGTGGGAAAATCTATTAGAATTAATTGATACGAGGACACAAATGTTGGAAGCCAGTTTGAAATTGCATAAGTTTTTCCACGATTGTCGCGACACATTGTCGAGAATATTGGTGAGTAGGGTTTAGATAGTGAGGTGATGATAGGAGCGACATTCGTGCCTAGGATAGCGCCGGGTCGTGGCCTAGAAGCGGTTAAGGCGTCTGCCTCTCACGCTGGGTGCGCACTTACAGGGGAGGGTTCGACTCCCGCCAGTGTCAAAATTAATTACCTGGACAATCGTATCAGATATACTGTATTTTTCCTAGCTCTCGAGTGTGCTGTTAATGCTGGGATATGGAGAAAGCATGACATAACATTCGTATATTGTTATAGGAGAAAACTCATAGCATGCCAGAAGAATTGGGTCGAGACGCGAGTAGCGTTGGAGCTCTTCAAAGGAAACATACGAATTTTATAACGGATTTGCAATCTTTGGAAGCGCAAGTGAAACAAATTCAACAGGACGCTCGAGATTTGCAAGCAGCTTATGCGGGCGATAAAGCATTGGAAATTCAAGCGAGAGAAACGGAAGTGGTGAATGCTTGGCGTCAATTGCAAGGCATGGTCGATGCGAGGAGGTTCAAACTGGCCGATACGAGCGATCTGTTTAAGTTCATGCAAATGGTCAGGGACTTGCTCTTGTGGATGGAGGAAGTCAAACGGGATATGAGCACGCAGGAAAGACCCAAGTATGTTCTGAGGTCATGATTTCCAAGGGTTAGTATGTGAAGGGAGGGTCAGCGAGTGTGTGCTGAGTCCTTTGGATAATCTTGCTGGTGGTGGGTATCGGACTAGTACAATGATTGTTCTTGCAGGGATGTAAGTGGAGTGGAGTTATTGATGAACAACCATCAATCGCTGAAAGCAGAAATCGACGCACGCGAGGCGAATTTTGGAATTTGCATCACATTGGGTCGTGATTTATTGAATCGAAAACATTATGCTTCGTCGGAAATTGAAAAGAAATTGATCAAATTGACAACTGAACGCGCTGAAATGATGCGACGTTGGGAGGATAGATGGGAATATTTACAATTGAGTAAGTGATGATGGACTTGGAAAAAGGGCAAGCTATATCTAATGGAGATTCGATTGTTTAGTTTTGGAAGTTTATCAGTTCGCCCGAGACGCTGCGGTAGCTGATGCTTGGTTATCGGCGCAGGAACCATATCTGTTATCACGGGATTACGGGGTGAGTGATTTTTTGGTTTTGATGAGCGATTAATGTACTTAAATTTTGTTTCGTTTTTTTAGCGTTCGCTTGAAGAAGTTTTGAAATTGATTAAAAAACACGAGGCGTTTGAAAAATCATCGGCTGCACAAGAAGAACGCTTCCAGGCTTTGGAGAAATTGACCACAGTAAGTGACCTCGGAATGTTATGATTTGGTGAGCAGGTATGATGATTAATTTTTTTAGTTCGAATTAAAAGAACTACAACGACATCAAGACGAGGAAGAAAAGAAACGTCGAACAGCTAGTGGAAAAGTTCCGACTCCGAAAACGAGTCCAGAAAAGTATGTGTTTAGACGACACGAATCAGGCACGATGGTTTATTTTGTTGGTTGTTTCAGAGTTGAAACGACTTTCCCAGCTGAACCGGGCGTTCCTCGTACGGAGACTACCTTAGGACACGAACACGAAGGTAAGACGGGTTTTTTGATGCAGTGGGTTTGTTAGATCTGCCTCCGCTGACCAGTCTGGCTATGAGATCGAGATGAGTATGACGAAACCGTTATCAACGTCCCGCGCTTACGAGATAACCTTAGTTGGAATGCGCATCGTTGAGTTGTGTAGAGATTGGTGTACTCCAGCCGAGAACGTGTGCATGATCGATGAGTAGTTTATTTCGAGTTAGGACGCATGTGAGAAGTGTATATTTGGTTTTTGTTTTGTTGTTGAAGCTTTGTCTTCTTCAATATCGTCGCCGATGTCATCGTTTTTGAACGAGACTTCGGTCAGCGAAAGTGCTGTTGGTGTTGGTTTGGGTGTGGTGGCTGCATCGACTCCGAAATCGGCACGATCTGGTGATGGGTCGCTGGATGTAACGTCGTCGCCTATTCAGTCGCCCGCTTCGAGCAGAAGTAGCAAGAGGTCGAAACATCGAGGAGGTGCATTTGGGATGGGTTTGAGTTTTATTAATTTAATTTCTGTTGCGTGGCTTGCGCGCTTCATTCTTTGGTTTATTTCTCAAGGGGATAGTTTGCGGATGCGGTAAATCGACGGGGTAGTATCGAGGTGATAAATCCGGGTGTGCTGGTAGTGTCTTTTGTCGCTCGCTTTGGTTTAATCCGATAGATCTAATAAGACAGGTTAGAATTTGGTGAGCTAACTATCCACCCTTTTCCTGTAATCTCTCTCGGCCTACCCGTGCGGAAAGTTGCGTGCTTTGGTGGTGGAGTTGCGGTGTGTGCTGGCCCGGCTACTATGCCTGTTCGTTTCCTGTCTGTTGTGTGTGCAGAACACGCTGCTGGTGCTATGGCTTCTACGGCGGCTGGTCTACCGTCTCAGCTTTCCACTACTACAGCATCTGCTCCATCTCATGGTTCAGCTGCCACTGGCACTGCCACTTCTTCTAAACCGGCCGAGTATCGACCGCCGCCTAGTAAGTGGCTGCGTGTGGTGACCTTATTCGGTTGTGCGTGGTGTCTAGTACTTGGTGGTGGCTTCGCTTGGTGTCTAGGAAATGCGCAGCAAAAGCATCTTATCCGCGATTCGGTGTGATAGCGATGGTGGACCGCGTTGCGTGGACTAGAACGATAGGAGAGCATACCTGTTGCATGTTTGCGGAAAGGTCTGATGAGTCAAGGATGCAGAGGGGTAATATATTGTTTGCAAAAAATCTTGCGGGTTTTTCAATTTCTCTCTTCTTGCCTAAATTAGAAGCCAGAGCTTTCAAAGGATTGCAAGCTTCCGAAGGAGGGGGCTGGCGTTTAAGTTTGACACGGCACAGACATTTCGATCCGTACGATGCAGCTGGTAAGATTTGAAGAATGGAACTGAGGGGTGGTGGAGGGCGCATCTTGTGTTGGTGCTGGCAACCTAAGATTAACAAGCACCCACTGTCGAGGCATGGGAAGATGGGGATCGTGCACTGAGTATAATATTTCGAGGATGAAGGAAAGTGTTATCTAAACTGCACCTATAGGGGACGAGAGGTTGAGGGAGCATTTGCTGACACTTACTTGCTGACCTAGGACTAACTTGCTCATAGCTGCTGGGCAAACAGCCGTGGAACGCTTGTTGATGGGCATGCTTGCATGTATATTTCGATACTTGTGCTTTGCACTCCACAGTAAGAAGTGTCCCACTCGTGCTTGTTGGCAGCATTCTAACCTGGTCTGTCCGATGTCCTTAGCTAACAGGGTGATCTCGCGGGGTGGCTTGGTGTCTAATTCTGTGTGCATCTTTCAGGTACTGAGACGGCCGAAGGATTCGAGGGCACCTTGGTACGGAAGTGTACGATGGAACCTTTCGGCAAGAAGTCGACGAATCGATCGTGGGATAAGATGTACTTCGCCATTCGCGGAAATCAGCTGTTCGCGTACAAGGACCAGAGGCATAAGGTAAGTGGGGGCGGTGAGTGCAGCGAGGCGGGGACTGTACGATTGGTGTTTAGGACGACGACGAGCCGATCAGGGGAGAACTGGCAATCAATTTGGTCGGATGTTCGGCTGAGGTGGCGGCTGATTACCAGAAACGTCGGCACGTGTTCTCACTTCGTCTCGGCAATGGTGCTGAATACCTATTCCAGGCTCGCGATGACGTAAGCTTGTATCTGGATGTATTCAGGGCTTTGTGCAAAGTCTGTTCTGTGTAGGACGACATGCATCGGTGGTTGCAGCACTTGCAAGTGGCAACATCGGGACAAGGCCAAGAAGAAGGTCCGGGTCGTTCGTCGACGCTGCCGCCGTCCCAACAACCCCCTCCAAAAAAGAAAGGCTTCTTCACTCTGAAGAAGAAATAATTTTGTGGACGTTACCGGAGCGAGCGTGTTTGAAGCTTTTTATATATTGTCTAGACAGGATATAGGCTCCTTTTTTCTTCCATTATGTTCCCCCAAATAATCCGAGAATGTCGTCTGCTACGATGACGACTAATTGTTTTTCTTGGGCAGAAATCTCTCGTTTTTAAGGTTATTTGGTGTGGTGGGCTGGCTGGTGTATTTCGGGCGTGCATATGTTACCCGTACAGTATATTTGTTGTCTATCTAATCACGTTGACTGCTTTCTCTCTGCATAGCATGAATTGGAGACTGCATATGTGGATTTGTTGATGGATCTAGGTTTGCGTTAGTTGTGCGTTGATGCTTTTAGCCTAATGAGGAATATTTACTGTTTCTGAGGCGGCTCTTTTTTTGAGTGGATTTGCTTCTTGTCGTCGTGTCTTACACGAGCATGAGAGTTTTTACTTTCGGTATTTGTTTTGGTAGTTTGCGTACGTTGTAGGCGGTGGTATCATTTAATGGCAGTCAAGATTTGAACGTCAGTAAGTGGAGTTTTATTTAGGTTTGACGAGAATTACGTAGCTAGGGCGTATGACACGTTGGCCATGTGGTCGTGATGATTTCCTCTGAAAACTGCCCTTTTGTACGGAAATAAATTCTGGTGGAGACACGACTGATTCGAGGCGGCAGGCAGCTGGGCTTTGGCTTCTATGCCCGCCCTGCCGCGATAGAGGGCCGACCCAGGCCGGTGAAACATTAGCCTGACGGGTGGCGCTCCCAGATGCCAGCTATGTGCAGAGTGTCGATTGCCAGTCGAGCCTGTACAGATGAGCTGATGAAAGCGCCGAAGTGTAAGGTTGGATAGAACCAAACCAGTCTGGACACAAACGGTGAATCTGTGGCTCTTGTGACCCTGGCGAATGGGGGAGAGTAATCGATCTGGTGGCTGAAAAATATCAACCCGTCGGGTTGATGTTTCAGCCGCGTGTATTGTCGCAAGACTGACGTCGGCCACAATCTCTCATGCGCCTGCCACATTGGTCACACTCTGAACCTTCGCGCCGGACTTTACCCAACGCCGAGCTGCTCTGCCGTCAACCCATGTTATCGCGCAGGAAATAGTGGTAAAGGCAGTTTCACAGATCCCAGCATAGGTTGACTGTGGCCTAGCGGCTGAGGGCCATAGTCGAGAAGTGTCAAGGTCAGCAAGCAGGATTCGCGTGGGCGCAGTGGTAGAGAGCGGTCTGTTCTTCTTCTCGCTCTCGACTCATGTGTCAATAAACAGACGCGGAAGCTCTGTGCCTCTATGCTCTAAGAATCAGTACCACGCCGTTTACCCACGTGGCAAGATCTGTTTTCTGCCCTACCCCAGATTGACTGATCTGATCAATATCCTAGTGATCTTTCGTCTGACCAACCTGGCACCCTAAAGAAAACCAGAAGGAACCACGGGATTGACTCCACCGGCCAAATCCCAATCGACGATCAGAGATTTTTTGGACAACTCATCACCATCCCCCATCATTGACAACGTAGCCGATACGATGGCCAGCATGGGCATCAGTAAATCCTTGGAAACAGAGATCGACAGCATCGCCGCAAAGTTTAACGACTTGGACTCTATCATTGACCAGCTCCTGACCAAGCACACTGCCCCGCTCAATCGCGCGCTTGAGATCAGCACGAAATCCATCAATGCGGCCAAGGAACGGGTGGATACACTGGAGAATCGTACAGAAATGGTCGAACGAAATGCACGTATGTCCATCGGATGCTTCTTCAACTTCCCATGCAAGGAATTTGAGCTCGGGCCAAGAACCAAGGAAAAAGGCATAGTCATTCGAAATTCCCTGACCTCCGCAATGGGTATGGATGAAAACGATGTAGCCAGCATCTTCTTTCGGTCGATAGTGTTAATTCCGATCAAAACCAAACCGACCTCGCAACGGTCCGTTTTAGTTTACCAGTTGCGAAGACAAACAGGCGGTCTGGGATCATTCAAAGAATCTGGGCTCTTACAACTCGAAGCGAGCTAATGATGGGAAGATCAAGAAAGGTGGGAGCGGAAAGATGATCAATCCTATTCGCTGGGCTGACGATCTCATCCGAAGCAACGGGATGAACGCAAACGTCGGTTCCAATATCGTGGTGGTGGTGGGTCGGTTCAGGAGAAAGGAGGAAAATTGGCTCGTTAGTGATCTTTGGTTTTTCGTGCTTTTGAGCAGAGGGCCGGGGATAGGTTGTGGTGGGATTGCCGATTGTACGCTTTTTATGATGCACTTGTTTCGGCCTCGACCGATTACTGGGAAGATTAGACACCAGGGTTATTTTTATACATACGTATCGTAGTATGCATCGCCCATGGAATATACGCCAAACGCTGCATTGGTAGGATGCCTGATTTGATGTTCCTTCTTGACATGGTCTTTTTTCTTTCTTTTTGTTTGCCTCTTGTCTGCTACATACTCCATGTGTGTGCTCGTGTGATAACCGGCCCTCTATTGACTTTCATGCCAATATGTGTTTACGCGCGGGTGGGGGAGGGAACAGTGTACCACCAAGATAAGTAAATAAACCACGAGCACACACACTCATTCAAATGGCATCAGCAAAAATCATGTTACAGAATCTAGTTTCTCTTCTATTTCAGTTGAGCTTTTGCCTGAACTATCTTCTGATCGCTCGGACCCTAGCCCACCCTGAAAATCTATTTTTAGTTCTGGTATCTTCTTTTATAGCGAGGAGCTGGGGTCCAGAGCAGCCAGAGCCAGGTCACTCGATTGGAGTATCAAAAAAAAATCTGGTACCTTTATCTTAAGCGGGGATGGCCACAGCTCTGAACTCAATCTGGTGAACATTGTTTTAGCATGCTTATTATCGAATTATAGATCTGTTTTGTGTTGGCTACACAGCAAGTGCCCAAGGAACGATAATCATAAACCAGATCACTTGAATATTGTGTATAGCTAACTAGTTACCTGGAGTTTTCTATAATTGCCGATTCGGCTGCTACTTGGGGGCACGTGTTCACATTCACTTTAAACCACCCCCCCCCCCCCCACGTTGGGTGGCGTGGCCAGGGAACCCATTGAATGCATAAAATTGTGGCAGGCAGTGTGCATCGTGCACACACATAACCGTTATGGCGCATAATTTTGTACTACTTCTAACGTGCGTGGAATCAGTTCGGAACTAAAAAGAAAGGAGATATTTATTTACTTGAAGGAAAGGAAGTTTGCTATCAGTTTCCTGCAAGAAACACACAGCGTGGAAAATCAGGAGGTCGCTAGGCAACAGCAATGGGGTGTTTCCCGCAGTATCTATTTCTCGCATGGCACAAATAATGCATTTGGGGTAGCTATCATATTTCGACGAGGCCTGGACGTGAAAGTTAATCGTGTTTGGAGAGATCGTGAGGGCTAGTGTCTGATTCTGGATGTACAGGCAGACGATTTTAAGGGAGTTCTAGTTAATCTCCACAGTCCTACTGTAGCTGTGGCGCAATTAGAATTCTTTCGACGCATTCACCTGGCGCTCACGCTGTTTAACTCGCAAAATCTACCAATCATTATCGGCGGAGACATGAACGTCGTTTTTGACCATAAGATGGACAATGCGGGCGGACGAAACTACCACTACAAAAAACCAGTTGTCCGAGTTAAAGAGAACATACAGTCAGACTGGAATTTGATGCATTGTTGGAGGGAGATGAACCCGACGACAAGACAATATACATGGCAGCAACCGCACCCGCTGGTCAAATGCCGCTTAGACTACTGGCTGTTACCCGCTGACTTGATGCACCAAGCAGAAAATTGTCTCATAAAAAAGCGCGATTCGTACAGACCAAAAAAGTGTGGTCTTCCGACTTCAAGGTCCGCGATATCGTCCTCGGGGCAGAGGTATTTGGAGATTAAACACAATGATTCTGCACCATGAACAGTACAAAACACTGGTGGAGGGAAAAACAGTAGCAGAAACTGAAGACTGGGATGCACGACAGAGATGGGATTTCCTGAAAATAGTTATCAGAAACCTATCTATGGAAATAGTCAGCGGACCTGAATTCTCGTAGGGCGCACCGGAGACGCCAGCTCCAACTGCTAATTGATGACCTCGAGTCACGTGATGGGCTCTTATCACGACAAGTACTAAATCTGTTGGAGGCTGCCAGAGTCGAACTTGAAACGCTGATGCAAGACGATGCTCGCCGAGCAATTTTGCGCTCGCGAGTTCGACGGCTGGCCTACGGAGAAAAGCCCAACAGATACTTTCTCAGCCTTGAAAAACGCAATTCTGTGCGAAAATGCGTGTCAAAAGTAAAGATGTCAACTGAACAGGACTTGACGGACACGAAGGATATCTTAAACGCCTCGCAAGAATTTTACTCAGGAATCTACACGAAAGAGGTTATTGAAATCGCAACTATCCAGGACTGGCTGGATCACGCCGCGGAGAGTGACCAACGAACATTATCAGACGAAGCGCGGGCTTCTCTTGAGCAGCCGATACCTAAGAACGAATACCACCGCGCAATGAATAGTATGGCTACTCGGAAAGCTCCAGGCCGCGATGGATTACCCGTTGAATGGTACCGTCTTTTCTGGGAATCCATAAAGGAGGCGTTCATGAGATCCATGCAAGCTTCTCTTGATAAGGGTGATCTGGCTCCTTCCCAGAAGCAAGGGGTAATTACACTTCTGCCGAAGCCTGGCAAGGATACAGCATTTTTGAACAGCTGGAGGCCGATAACGCTCCTGAACTGTGACTATAAGATCCTGGCAAAGGCGCTTGCTAACCGTGTCAAAAGACACATCGGTTCCCTAATTCATGTCAATCAAACTGGGTTTGTGGCTGGTCGGTATATCGGAGAGAATATTCGAATGGCGCTAGACATTATTGAGGAACTGCAAGATGACCCGCATCGGTAAAGGCTGCTGCTGACTTTGGACTTGGAGAAAGCCTTTGATACAGTCAGCTGGGACTTTATGACAGTGGCATTAGAATACAAAAATTTCGGACCGAAGTTTATCTCAGCAGTCAAGACGCTCTATCGGGGAGCTACTAGCGAAGCCGTCAATAAAGGCTACGTCTCTGGCCGGGTAGAACTAGGGCGGGGCATACGCCAAGGATATCCCCTCTCCCCTTATCTCTTCATCATAGCCCTTGACTTCTTGGCGACAGCCTTGGAATCTGCACCAGGTGTTCACGGGGTAACAGTACATGGAATCGAATACCTGAGCAGCCAGTTTGCTGATGACACAACACTCTTTTCGAACAATTTAGAATCAGCGGAGACTGCACTTAAAGTTGTAGAAGAATTCGGACAAGTATCAGGGCTAAAAAAAATAAGTCCAAAACAGAATGCTTGGGACTTGGCAGGAATCATAAGGACATAATCCTTCAAGAGGAATTGAACGGGTAAGTCAGATACGCATCCTAGGAATAACATTCGCGTATGATCGCTCTATCATGTTGGCTCGTAACTTTAATGACAAAATAGAAGTCGTGGAAAAGGCAATCGAGGACTGGCAGAAACGACGGCTAACTTTGTTCGGGAACGTACTGGTATGAAACCAACTGTTAAGCGCTTAGATGGTATAATCGCTAATGAATGTCACGGCCCCTGCGGAAGCACTGAAGAAATTAGGAACTCTGATAAAGCAGTTTCTGTGACAGGGTCGTCCCCCAAAAATCCGCCATGATGTGCTTATGGAGGCCGTGATGTGCTTCTGGGGTTAATGTTGGAGGAGTCCAAGCTCCTGACGTTATCGTCACTTTGGTGAGTTTGAGGTCATCCTGGATGAAACGAGTCCTGCTCAACCCAGTAGCACCATGGACCAGAATCGGTTTCATGCGATCGACGGAGTTGGTGGATTGCCTTTCTTGCTTGCGTGCATTTTGACCTGTCTAAGATCAAGGTGAATCACCCCACGTTTTATGCGGATATTTTGAGCGTCTATAAATGGATGCCTGACTCCCGCATCTGTGACGTGGAATCGCCTGATCTCCTGGCTGTGCAGCTGGTATGTAATAACCGTTTTATCCTGGTGGGAGGCCAAGCGTGTTTTTCGAGTATCTACGAGATGGACCCCAATCCAAAGTAGTGGCATGGTTTGATGAAACGGGCCGCGCTCTGCCCTGGCCCCTGCTGGCGGCTCGTACCGATGGTCGCCTGGCACACATCCAATATAGGCAAATAATCTCAGCCATTCCCACGAAGTGGAAGGCGATGTTACAACAGGCCCTTTTGTACCAAAATAAATGTTGTCTGTTCGCCCAGCTTGGGCGAAAGCTGCCAAAAATAGATATATCACCTCCCGCAAATCTACGCCAGCTGGGCAGGCGCGATGGTGCGCCTTGCATGTAATTCTCATCGAATGGCCTCGGTCGGATGTCTGGAACCTGTGCCATAAACTCGAAGTGCCAAATAAAATTCCGCACCGCACACTTGCAGCTCCTTCCAAGCTGCACCAATGGTGAATGAGAGAATCCAGTGAACGCGATTCATGCGGTGCAGAATCAGATACAATCGAGCATATGCTAATCACATGCCCACGCAATGCGGTCGTTTGGTGTAGGATACTTGCTTGGTTCGAGCAAATTGAGCAGATCAGCCTCTACTGGACCAGTAATCACTTACTTTTCGGATTAGTTCAGCCACAGCTCTCTCACGACGTTCGTAAACGACTGAACACCATTGTACTGCTTGCTAAGCATTACATATACTCAAGCCGGCGCGAAGAATCAATTACCT
This sequence comes from Mesodorylaimus sp. YZB2_4, assembly GCA_030248295.1. Classification (NCBI taxonomy): domain Eukaryota; kingdom Metazoa; phylum Nematoda; class Enoplea; order Dorylaimida; family Dorylaimidae; genus Mesodorylaimus; species Mesodorylaimus sp. YZB2_4. Next base: position 79,037 of record JASANH010000091.1, read on the forward strand.
TCTCCGCTATCGCATTTGAGTTTGTTCTAAAGCCATATCTGTTGCGTGCATGGCACATGGCTCAATCTTTAGGGAATGTGTGCCAATTTGAATCATTATGGAATGCGTATATGTAGTGCAAATCTCCTTCTCCTTCCTCCTTTCTTTCTTTTTTTCTTTATTCTCACAATAAAGAAAAAGTCAGCAAGCAAAACGCGGAACACATCCACTGGACTTAAGCCATTCACGTCAGTCAGGATGTACTGCAAAAGACCAGATACTGTTGTGCCAATTATAGTCGGTTTCACACACGCCTGTCGAAAAGCTTTTTGCGCCCTTGCCGCTTTCGGAAAATTTTTCTCGAAATCTTACTCGACAACAAGGATTCATGCGGGGGACAATTTTGCAGAAAAAAATGCGCCCTCTCGAAAATTTAAGAAAAATCTGAAAACGAAAAATCTCGCTTTCAAGTTACATCTCCTCGATAGAGTACATTTTTCCTTGCAAAATTTCCGCTGACATCAACTTAGGTTGTCGTTGAAAATTTCGAGAAAAATCGCTTGAAAGCGGCAGCTGCGAATTTTGCACAGTTGCCGCTTACAGTAAACCATAGCATAGCACTTGGCGCACACGTCCCTATCGTATCACCACAGTGACTTCCTGCGACTGACCTCCAGTGCCAAACTTTCAGACTAACAAGGGAACATCGCCAACCGTTAAGTCGAATTTTGGAAAACCATAAATTGTGACATGTTCCTGGGTGCAAAAGAAAGCTCTGTGCAAAATATAAGAGGCGTCTGGCCAACTGGTCAGTGCGAAGAGTACAGTGAAATTTTCAAATTCTGCTAGATTTTTTGGTTTTTTCCAGAAAAAAACCCCAAACCCGAGTTTGGAAGCTCAAACTCCGAACTCCGAGCCCAAAAACCCAGTTTGGAAAGAACTTTGCGTGTTTTTCTCAACGCTCATCGTCAGCTTCGTTAACACACAAAAATTCGGGACTTTAGACGCTGACCACTGCTGACCAGTTGGCCAGACGCCTCTAATATTTTGCGCAAAGCTTTCTTTTGCACCCAGGAACATGTCACAATTTTTGGTTTTCCAAAGTTCGACTTCACGGTTGGCGATGTTCCCTTGTAACTTATCCCCTGCTAGAAAACGGGTACGTTATGACCTGCATGAGGCCTTCTCTGTGTAATGTGTGCAGGGTTCCCACCACCCTCTAAATCCTCTAAATCCTCAAAAACCTACTCTGATTTCTATACCCTCCCCTAAATCCTCTAATCCTTTTTTAATTTGGCGGACCCTCCTCTAAAATTTGGCTTCCCTCCCATAATCATGGTCTCCATGACATGCTGGAAGAAAAGTTCTGAATTGGCGCCAGAGATCGGAGAGAAATCAGTTGCGAAGGAAAATATAAGAAATAAATAAGGAGTGTTGCTGATGGTCAAGGGCACTTTTTTCGGAATCAGGGTTCTTCGCGTATGAGCCTATTTTACCTACTGATGCACACTTTTTTGAAATTTCTCTTTCCGATTTATCAATCAGGCGATAAGCGGAAATTGAATGCATGTAGGCGATACAGGCCTAAATACGCCCAAACATAGGTACCTAAGCCATGCCAGCATTTCTCTGGCCCCTAGAATTGCTGCTGCTGTACGTACAGTACATGCTGCGGCAGAATCCTAGCATCCTTTCGCCTCATGCATGCAGACTCTCGATGCTTAAACGTCGGCATCGGGATCATGATCTTTGTATGGTTTAGAAGCATGCGAAGAAACGATCTTGCCTGGAATCTCGCTTTGCGGGCTTGAAGGGATAAGTGGGATTTACGTTTCGGGTGCCCCGGTGGCTCAGTTGGTAGGTCGGTGGGCGACCTCTCTTCTCGCCTAATATCATCCTGGTGCTGGCACAGGATGCCCTCGTGTGGAGGTGCTCATAGTGGAGACACATAGGAGGGAAGTTGCCGTGAGAGCTGGTCACCTCATGGCCTCGCTTATCCTATCAGGACTGCTGGCCAAGGCAAACCAGGTTGGAAGTCGAGGGGGAAGTAGGCCCAACCCACAAAAATTAATACGAGAAAGAGGATATACTTTGGCCTAGTAATAACTTGTCCATGGCGTTGATTTTGTGTTAAGATGATATGTAGCCTGCAGCGGTAGAGTATAAATGAGACTTCAGGCCTGAAAAGTTACTTTTGTGACCAGTTTGGCAAAAAATATGTTCAAAATCTCCTTAAAATCTAAAAGAATTCTGCTCTAAATCCTCTGAAACCTCCTTTGAATTCGTCCTATCAAGCTGGTGGGAGCTCTGTGTGTGTTGTTGCCTCCAAACCGTTGCATTCTGCGGTTTCAAATTGTGAAAACTGTTCGGGGGGTGGGGGACAAGTACCAACAGCATCTGATACGGGGGTCGCCTATGTGTAACCCTCGTGCCTGGTAGGCCATGGCGAGTGGGAGAGAGTAATCGATACTCTCCCCTGGCTGGGAGACGTCAACCCCTTGGGTTGACGTTTCAGCCGTAGGTATATTCGCAAGACTTGCCTGCTCCAGTCGGAGTTTTTGTCCCGCCGACTTCGGTCGGCCACCTCCCTCCTACGCCTTCCAGGCCTGGTTACACTGGCGTCACAGACCTTGGGGCCATCCAGAGTGGTGTAAGTCCCCGTCGAACCGCTGGGTGCGCCCATGTTCGTCACGGTCTAGGGCGGATAGACCAACACTGGCACGGCCAGCCTAGCCAGCTGGTCCCAGTACCGTCTGCACTGCGGAGGCAGTGTGAGGTCGGCCCTCTATCTTATTGGGAGGGGGAGGTCTTCCTTCCGGGAAGAGCGACGGGGTCGTCGCTTCTTCTGTCGATGGGAGGAATGTAACCCCCCGCCTGGTAGGCCATGGCGAGTGGGAGAGAGTAATCGATACTCTCCCCTGGCTGGGAAACGTCAACCCCTCGGGTTGATGTTTCAGCCGTAGGTATAGTCGCAAGACTTGCCTGCTCCAGTCGGAGTTTTTGTCCCGCCGACTCCCTCCTACGCCTGCCAGGCCAGGTTACATATGTAACAACCCCCCTTGCCGACCAAGCGGCCATTTTGTATTGAGGTCTAGATGGACCATCGCTGGACCTCCGCTAGGGAAAGTCCAAGACAATCTGTACTTCCTGCGACTGACCTCCAGTGCCAAACTTCTAGACTAACTTATCCCCTGCTCGAAAACGGGTACGTTATGACCTGCATGAGGCCTTCTCTGTGTAATGTTTATTGCTGTCTCTAAACCGTTGCATTCTGCGGTTTCAAATTGTGAAAACTGTTCGGGGGGGGGGGGGGGGGGGGGGTTTCGAAATATTTGCTGAGGATTCTTTTCTGTGATTGTGTTTTCTTCAATTCAGGTTTCCCTTTGCGTGAAAATGTTAATGCGACCGAGTGTCTGTGGTATCACGACCACTTGCTGTCAGCAGGAGAAGATGTAAAACTATGGGACGTCGAAAAATGCATGGAGATTTCGAGATTCTTCGCAGGAGAAGACGAAGGCGCGGCGGCGGCTTATTTGTCCCTATGTCCGAGCGAACCGCGTGAGTAAAGCATTCATTTTTTCGAGATTGATTTACAAACACAAGCGGTGGTGTTCAGATTTGATTGCTAGCGGGTATACTGGCGGTAGGATCAGAATCTGGGACACCCGCTCGCCCAGTTACGATGGTATGGACACGATCAACGGGTAAGTTTTCGCGAGCTAACAACAGGATTTTGTTGGCCGCTCTCAGCTTCATGTCTGGCGGCGTCTCCGCGCTTTTGTACCACGGCATGGAGTCAGTCATATCTGGCGGCGTAAAGGAAAAGTACGCGCTCGCCTGTCAGTTTTTTTTCATTTTGAGCAAGATTATTCATTTTAGGGGAATTCGATTTTGAGACTTGCGTAATATTGGCACTGGCGACATGGACTCGACGCCTCGCCTTGTACTCAACCTGGCCGACGATCTCGATGGTAGCGTCGAATTATTTTCTTCGTTTTGTACCGAGCCCTACACCAGAAATACGCTTTACGCGGCCTGCACCAACGATGTGGTGTATTCGTTCAACCTGGCGAGCGAATCTAGTCAACCTTGTGAGTAGCTGATTTGATTATGCACTGATGTTTTCATCAAATACACACAGGCAACCCACCCATTTTTAAATTCAATCTTTTGTTGAAAAGTTAGCATTTTAGGCGGGGACAACCTTCGGGAGAAGGGTTTTAAAAAAATACGTTTAGATTCGAGCTTCGCATGTTAAAAGTATGAAATTAGTCGCTCCTTTTCTCCGAGCAAAACCGGAAATGTTTGCTGCTGGAAAGTCCCATGGGCATGTTATCCATAGTCAGGGGGAATACAAGGATGAAAAGTGGGAGTTTCAAGGTGAAAGTCAGGGAAAAGTGGGTGGCTCCGTTTTCAAGGCTTACATTTTGAATCGTTGTCTTTTCTGACGACCTTTTGATCATACTGTAAATCAGGTGAAACTAATTTAGGAGTGCTGCGACAGCGCTAACAGAATCAGGGGGATAATTGTTGTCTGGAAAGCCTAGAATAATCAGGGAGAACTATTTCTGCGCCTTGTATGTCCCTGATAGTCTCATAGACATGATCATGGTTTTATCTTTTCAGTGAAACGGCATCAAGGTTGCAAGACATCTTATGAAACCCGAGTGGCCGTCTGTCCAAGCATGGGCTATTTGGTAGCGAGCTACGCCCCTGGACACGGCAAAATTGCCCCCGATAATACGACTGTGGCAGTAATTTGGTCCATCGATTCGGAAGCGCCCATGTATCAGCTGGAATTTGGCAAATCCGAGTTCGAACTCGATGTACTCGATGAATACGGCTCCATGTTCGCTAGGGCGATTGCGTGGAACGATCGGATGGAGCTGCTGACGTTCGCTGAGCTCCGCGACTACGACTTCACCGTTCGGCATCTGTGGACTGTCGACGACTCCATCGATCCGCCACCAAGTTTAGCGAAGTGTCGCAAGTTCGGGGAGAAACAAGAACAATAGTTACGGGCAGTGTGCAAAAGTATGTTGCCCTGCCAATTTTGGTGTTGAAAGTTTTGTGATATTTTCTGAACTAACGTGTTTTTTGTGATAAGCTTTGATATTTTTGCATGGATAAACTGAAGTTTTTATTTTTAACCTCATCAGGCTTGTCAGCCTTGGCTGATCGTGAGTGAGTTGTCGCAGATGATTATCCATTCGACGTCGTGCTAACCCAAGAGGAAGACGTGGAGGATTCTGAACGGCTTCGTTAGCGTCGTCTTTATGCTTGTGGCGATATGATGGGGGGGAGATGGCTGGATATGGTGATTCGGACGTCAGTGATGAAGAACGGGCGGAGCTTTGTTTTTTACGACGTGATTGGGCGGGGCAGATTGTGTGCGGGAAGTGCGCCGCCCCTCGGGCGGATGGCGGGGACGGGGCTTTTCGAAAAAAACCTGACCGCTTGGCAACTGCAGAAAAGCTCCTTGGATCATAGCTGAGGCCGATTCATGCTGGGCAAAACGATAAATGCTGTGTTCGGAGCCAACCGCATGAACGCAAGCAGAGCAAACCGAGCTTTTCAATGTGAATATCATGCGGCTCGGTTAGCTCGGTCGTCTCAGCTCGGTTCTTGCGGCGGACGCACCAAATGCAGCAATGTGAATTCCCCTTTAGACGGTAGGCGGCAGGGCGCCGTAACACGGAAAGGTGGTTGGATGGCGTGCGTTTGCTTTGCCTGAGTCCAGGCAAAGCAATCGATCGATCGACGATCGATCGATTGACTTAGCCTGGACGATCGATCGACTTTTTGACTGATTCCCCGGGGAACTAATACACAGCAGGTTTCAAGCAGCATTGCACATGTTTCAAGTTGAGTGCGGGGAGAGGTGTCAGTATATTATGTACACGTGGAAGCGCTTATTCCTCACATTGTCTGATTCCACACCAAATATGACCTTTGAGGTAAATTTATCTCCAGAAGCTGACTCGACAGTTATTCAATTTACTATGGTCGTAAAGGAAACCCCTGAAAAATTCTTAGCCGGGATTGGTGGATTGATAAACTTTTATCTGGGATTTAGTGTCTCTCAATTTGTGCATTTGTAATATTTTGCATTAAGCGCTAGAGGGCAAGAAAGCGGCTAGAGGGTACATTTTGGTAAAGATAGGACGGCCTATTTTATTAGAGACCGAGCTCTCGTGATACTCGACATTTTCAGGGACCAAGACGCATTCCCTGTGGGTCATGGCTGTACATAATAAACTAGCTAGAACTAGCAACTAGATTATATTCGTATACAGTATCCTCTATATTATAGATATATATATGATATTAGCAATTTAATAAACGTTTCTCAATATAAAAATTGTATTAGCCTTTGTTTTCTGTTATCTGTCGAGTTCAAATAAATACAGACCAAAACGATTTCATTTTGAGCCGCAAAAAGGATAAAAAGACGCAGACTTAAAACACAAATTCAGCAACTGACTGATACCTCCTGTACGTGCCTAAAAACTCGCCTACAAAATTGCGACTACTTGGCATTTCGCGATGGTCGATAATCGAATCAATAACAATCTGACCGTTTTGTAGAAATAACACAAGCTTTTGATGGCTGTTGGCATTTTGACCATTTTTGCCCAGATTAGAGATTCAAACACTAGCCATCATGAGAACTGGCCTTGAAGGAACGCTGGCTAACCTGGCACTGGCCGTACAAGAACACCGCCAGAACGTGACACTGGCCAAAAAGGGACACTGGCCAGCAGAAGGGATTCTGGCCCTAACGGGTCGCTCGCTGATCCCCCTTTTCTCGACCCAGCAGTCACTCGCATTTGCACGATCTTTGTTGGCCCGTGAAATGAGCTAGACGCCCAATCCGCCAGGCCACAACCCAGGTCAAATATGATCCAGTGAACGCAGAGAAATATAAGATCATCGATAAATTCCGATGCTGCAGAGAATCAAGTTCACACTTCGCATGAACTCCGACGATGAGTTTAGTTTCTTTGTTTCTAAGATTTCTTTTTTCGACTCTCCTTGTTTCGAGTTTAGTTAAGTTGAGTTTGAAATTTCAAATTTTTCATCTTCGCTGTGACCATTCTACATTCTTCCGCATTTCTGCTTCTGCCTCCGCCTTTAGCATTCTTGGTTTCCGGATCTTGGATTTTGAGTTAAAGTCCATCGTTTCGCGTCCTTGTGTCACATGTGTGTTTGGCCTGTGGAGAAGGTAGTGTATCCAGTTGCCTTGACTTGGCTGGGTTCAAAAGTTGGTTTGGCCTGGGTTCGGCTTCAAAACTTTTGGGCTGGGCTTGGGTTGAATTTTGAACCCGAACTGGGTCAGCGAGAGATTATGGTTTTAAAATTCGCCTTCTTCCTTGAGAATTGAATCCACTCCCTACCTGGGTGGACGGATGTCGAGTGACCGCACCTCAGTGGCCGCTCTCTCGTGCAGTTAAACTCAAAATCAGACTAGCATCGCTCAACGCGCCGTTTTTCCTGGCCAGCTCCTACTAAACACAATTCGGTGCACCTCAACCCCCCTGGGTGATCGAACGACGCTTCAGGTACTTGGAGCATCTATGCGAGCTGGGACTGCTGTCCTACTGTAACCAGCATCCCTGGCGGTTGGGGGTAATCGATACGCTCCCCTGGCTGGGACGTCAACCTCTTCGGATGATGTTTCTAGGGCAGGTATAGTCACGAGACTTGCCTTCCTCCAGTCGGAGTATTTGCCTAAATTTCGGTCTCGACTATCTCCCGCCGCCTGGATGTGCTGGTTACACTACTTCTTGAAAAGCAACAAGTCTCGCACGGTTTTGTTGTCCAAGTCACATTAGTACGAGTTACCAAAGCGAAATCACACAACACGAGGATCGAATCGAGTACATGATCACACACGAAAGGACGAGTGTCACTCTGATCACAGCGTTCACTGTTCGGCGACCACGCCAGACGTCGACGGAGCGGGCTGGATGGCCTTGGCCACCTTCTTTTTGAACAAAAGATTCAGACGAGCTCGGCTTTGCTCCATTCGCTTCATCCGTTGAGCGTCTTTTTGCCTCATTCGGAAGACGGCCCTGGCCGCGCGGAAGCGAGCCCTGTCCGCGTTTCGACGGTCGACGTACGGCTTCTTCTCGTCCTTGTTCATCATCCGCCATCTGGAAAGCGAGTGTCGTGATTAGCGAGTAAGGACGAGGCCGAGGCCAAACTTACCGGCTTGCGATCTCCTCCATCACTCGCCTGTACGACAGCTCGGGACGCTCCGCGCGGATCGTGTCGCGGACTTCGTTCGAAAAGAAGACGTAGGCGTTCCTGAAAAAAGCAAGTCATGGATTGAGATCATGAAGGGAGTCTTCGAGAGCACCTACTTGGTCGTGCGCGGATACCCTTCCTGCTTGGTGACGCGCGTTCGCAACGGCGGCGGCTCGATCAGACCATCGTCGATCATTTGGTAGAAATTCATTTGCTCGATGCGCGCCCTGTGCTTGTCCTTGCGGGCCAACTGAAATTTTGAAAATGTTAGTGCGTGGTCATTTCAGAGGGATCTCCCAAACTGACCTCGGCGTACTTCTTCCTGTCCTCCTGCTTTAGGAGTTTCCATTGGCGGCCCACTTCGGCGATGACACGATGAGGATTGCGGGTTCGGATAACTCGACGCCAATAGCGATACGAGTCTTGGACGTAGAAGCTGTAGGCGCTCATGGCCCTCCGAGGGGGCGCCTCGTACTGGTACTTCCTTCCCCAACCGCGCGGCATGACCAGCTCGAATTGACCAACGACCTTTCTCAGCGACAGCACGACGCACAACTGTCGAGCCGAGTGCGACCAGAAACCACTTGCTGTAGTTGCTGTAAAGTGACCCAGAGCCGAGCTAGCCAATCAGTGTTTGCACATGTCTTCTGGCCCACTTTACACTGGCTGCAGGGGTTTGTAGTGAAGTGCACGTGCTTGTGGTGGCGGAGCACAAAGATGCCAGAATTATTGCACGGCGGCTGGGCTACCATGACGTCGTACTGAACTAGTGTGTCCATCACTTGCAGTGCCGGCCCCTCGCCTTTGTCAGCGAACATGTGGCCGTGGTCCGTGTGTTCCTCCCCATTACAGAAGCGACAGATGCTCACAGCCGCAATGCCGGACTAAAACAGTCTGAACCGCACTCAAGACCACCCCTCCAGTGAAAACCAGATCATATCTTGCCTCTCAATCAGTGCAGGAGGGAACACAGATGGAATCCAAGAAGGCAAAGTATCAGAGTCCCGTGCAAACTCAGCGCCATGTAAAGACCCAACGCTGGGGTCTAACCTGTCGCGAGTTCATCTAATTTTTGTTTATTCGATAGACAAACGCAGGATGCGCACTCAAAGTCGATGAAACACGACACAGGCCAATTACTAATCTGGTGGTGACTCATGCTTGGATTTTTGTGTCAGGGCACAACGAACCCATCTCGCGCCTACCTCGGCCTGCTGTGATCACGTGCCCTCATCGTGCCATCAGCACGAAGATCAATCACGTCCGAGTCGAGGACTGTCAGCTGTTGTTTCAGCAATGCATCCTAGGATTAGCGAGAGATTGGCACGCGTCCTCGAAAACTATGTTCTCGAAGACAGCTACCAGATGGAAGTCAACAGAGCCCACGGGAACTGCCACTCGGAATAACTTGCCTCAAACAACGTCAGAATGGGTTTTTGGCTGTCGATTATACTTTGTGCCATTCTCCTATTGAACTGTCATGGACGACAGCAGGTAAGATTAGGCCCCTCTTGTCCAGGTATGTGCACATTAGGACAAAGTGACAGAAGCCAGAAATTTAGTCACGTGACTTATCAGCATGAGCTGCATCCACCCGAGCACAGTGCCTGGTAGGAGCCCGCCCCTCTGGGAACCAGTCCCATGTCCTGACTGCCAGGTCCTACTTAGACATCGGACATGTTGGAGAAGGAAGGCAACTGCATCCGTCCGTTCGTCTATCAATGCCGTTGCGCCCCTGATGGCAAGGACGATTGCATCGACGACTGCGAATTCGATATCGATTGCCCAGACAACAAGAAATGCTGTTTCTATCAATGTCGGAAAACGTGCTTGCTGCCTTCGCCGTGCCATTTGCGCCGACGAGAGGGGAAACAGAGAGGAAGTGTTGGACCATAGAAGACCATACAAAGTGATTTCAGAAGTCGTACTTGGTCAGTATTTCAGTATGTGCATACGTGTGTATACACCAGATTCCAAAGAATGGATTGGTGACATGCCCATATCAGCTACGTAAGAGCAGAGTATTCTGCAGTACGTACTGAGCGTACTGGCATGACTGCAACAGAAACCAAGCACAAAACCAAAAGCCAAAACTGAAACTTCAGGCAATCTATTTGTAAAGTGTGAAAACCATTTCCTGGTTGCTCAAAAATTCTTAGCAGAAAGTACCCGAATTCCAAAGCAAATTATGTTCACAAAAGCGTGTATGTCGTCTGTCAGGCATGGTCCCATCAAAGATGTCATTTCTTCTCGCTCACATAGCTCTCCAAGGGAGGGCATGTGCACACCAAGTGCTTGTCACCATACTGGTCGTCCACGCGTCCCACAGTTGGCCATAACTTGTACGTGCACCAGGGCTAAACAGACACTGATCAGTTGTACGAATAGTGAAGCTCAGACCAGACTTACTGCTGGCATTGCGG